>CM019067.1:20897954-20957954 GCA_009667805.1 Leptobrachium leishanense
GTCTTGTGGACTCTGGCCGTATCTTTATTAGTGCCTGGCTGTGTCTCTGTCAGTATGAAAAACAGATCGGGATACTGCACATTGGCAGCATTTGGGTCAGTGGTTCGGGGTCCCTGAAGAAGGTATGAGCAAGTGGTGACCACCCAACCCAGGATTAAGAGAGCTTTATTCCACCCAAGTGGACCAGGCAACGTTTCAACTCAGAATGAGTCTTTGTCAAGCTTCTCGCTCAGGATTCTCATCTGGAATCAAAAGTACACCCTCACTGTGTGTTGGTCACGCTACTCTGGTGTCACATAGTGTCGCCTATCTGCGTGGAGTTGCTGGTGGCCTGGGGGGGGGAAGCTGTCCAGGGGGCTTAGTGGAGGCTGGATTTTAAATGTGCTGCAGGGCAGGCGCCTCCTTCCCTCCTTCCTGTTCAGCGGCTGCAGGGCTGCCAGCGGTGAGAGGCTGGCACAGGGCTTCAAAGGTCGGCTGACAAGCGTGGTGCAGGGTGTTCCATCGAATAATACTGCACTGCTTCACATGACTCATGTCAGCATTAAGGAGTCAGGACAGGACCAGAATTTTCTGTCCTGGTCCTCCCTTCCGGACACTGAGTGCTAAGTCACTGACAGCGCCGCAAAACTGGTGGCTGTCCGTGCAAGGGCCTCTCACGAACACCAGTGTCCATGAGTGAACACCTTGCTGATCCCTGTTAGAAAATATAAGTGGTTCACATTTCTTTTGAAATTTTGCGCCCCTAAGAAAACTGTGCCCGGGCGACCACCCCCGAGGCCCCCCCCACACTACTCCACTGGCCTGCAAATTGTATATATATCTGCCTGTTGTAAAAAAATTTATGAATTTTATCAAGATAGAGACATTGATTATATTTATCAATGTTCTTGTCGCGAACCTGACTACTTGTCACTGCAATTTGCGCTTTTGGGAAAAGTAAACCCAGTAAACCCCCCCCCCTAATGTTTTAACTCACAATAAACACAGGAATTTTCCTTTATTTTTTCATCATCTCTCGGATGCAATTTCTTTCAAGATCAGATTCAATCACCATCTTCACCCTCTCAGACTGATGCAGAGAGTCTGAAACTAGCACACCTGAAGAAAGGGAACTCCCCCCTCCATCCTGCCCCCACCCTGACATCAACGCTGATCTAAAGACCGGAGCTGAAAGACATCCTGAGGAAGAGGGGTCAGGTACTCACCTAATAAAGCAATACCATTTGCCTACAAGCAGAGCCTGATATATCCGAGGCTCCAACATCGGTGAGTGAATTGAGAATACAAGTATACTGTCCTTTTTTTAACGATTGTGTTACGCTATGGGAGCGTTGTCTCTCTATGTTTACTCTATTTGAGGCCGACTGAAGGATTTAAAGAAGGGGAGCGCCACCCTCATGTGGTGTAAAGCCCTTCAACCTTAGAGCGGGGAATTTTGGGCTCAGTAGTTTGTGAGTGAGTTTTTTTACAATATACTCATCAAAAAACTCATTTGAATCAGTCTGCACTATTGTTGTTTTCTCTCTCTCTCCCCTCGCATTTACATCGAGATTGGCCCACTGAAGAGAAGGAATTGTGGAGGCAGGACATTGGATCCCAGAGCACAACCTTCATGCCATAAAGAGACTTGTGGACAGTCATATGTTCTATATTTCCATCTATTTGCACTTTTGCACGTGCACTTTATATGGTATTAGGTACTACTAATGAACTATTTCAGCTTATAGAAGGACATTTCTCGATCCTGGTGCATATCACTTTGACACTTTGTGTCTTGCACTTTGTTATAGGAGATATACTTGAGCACATGCACTTTATATAAACATTGGTTTAAGTGATTTTACGACATATTTCCAAATAGGAGAACTAATTATTCTATGTGTGTTTTAGAAGTTTGGCAACCCAGCAATTTTTCTGACTTTGTGAATTTGCACTAGCTCGGAAGCCATTGACCAATAGGAGAGCATTATTTCATGACAGTGATCAATGTGTAAAATGCAGACTTAGGCCTGGTATAAGCACTTTATGGGCGTAAGACAATTGTCTGGACTCAATTTCAATACATAAAACCATCTGAATAATAAATTGCGCCACTCGGACTTTCCTATTAACCACATATCACTTTTGCACATTTAGTTGAGGTTTATGTGCAATACTTGGAGGCAGCACACTCTTATCTACAATAATAATCCAGTAAGCGCCTCCGTAGACACTAATTCCTGTTGTAAAAATAGTATGAATTTTATCAAGATACAGACATTGATTATATTTATCAATGTTCTTGTCACGAACCTGACTACTTGTCACTGCAATTTGCGCTTTTGAGAAAGTATTACTCTGTATAAAGACCTCAAAATATTGCTAGAAGACAATGTTTTTTTAAAATGCCACCCTTACTGAATCCAGCCCTATGACCGGCTGAGATAATGTGAACAATTTGTCTATAACATCAAGGATGCACAAGGTGAATTAAAATACTGTCCAGTTTTACATGTTTTTAGTTATTTCCTTTTAATCCATTAATAACATAATGCTTTAAACACTGATTCTGTGTCTGCCTTGAAGTGCTCATTTAAATTTAATATTAAATATTTGTATGTAAAACTGAGTTAATGGAAAATAAGCGTATTAACATGCATTAAATTTGCTCTTTGAGTTTTATCAATAATACTGAAGGACTAATAACGGCTTTCTATGTAGCAATTATCTATCTGTGTAAACTGATTAAAAACTTTAGTTGACAATTTGATGTATGAGTCCTGACAAAATGTTTTGCCCACAGAGTGAACTTAAGGGTTTAAACAAATGTTGTTTGTTTGCAGCGTGTACTTTATCAACATAATTGCTTTGGAATATTGCCATTTACAATGCGGATGCTTAGGTAGAGTACATTATGTATCTCATTATTTTATTTCAAATGGTATACTTTACATTTATTCAGCGGTAATGGAATGATCTGATTGTCCGGTAGAGAACATTCATAATTTAGAAACAAGACAGCGAAAAGAAGGACATATAAATGAATGTGTCAGCATTTCTAATGTGTTTTATAGCCCATCACTGCATTTATAAACCACACTCAACTCAACTGTTACCAAAATCGTGTATACATGAAGTGTAACACAATAAAGAACAAAAACTAGCATGAAAAGTCCCATTTAAATCTTTTTTTAAAGCAAGACCCGTGGTCTTCCTGAGTTGAAAGAATATTCTCTGAGATCTCTCTCCTGTATTATTGAAAAGAAGCTACAAGGAGCATCCTCCACCCTCGTTGTAACAAAACATTCAACAAACTTTACTGCTGCATTACAACAGCCAGGGAGAGGATAGAATACTTGGAGAGCTCTGGGGTCATTCGCTGTTGTACAGGGATACAATTGAGTTTGTAATAATTACTGAAAATGAATTTTAAAGCACTGATGCTACATTTCTTCAGGGTGTGGTATATTTATTCATTTATTTATTTATTTGCAAAGTATTTTACCAGGAAGGACACATTGAGATTTCTCCCGTTTTCAAGTATGTCCTGGATTCAAGAACATTGAAATTTTTACAGTCATTACAGAAATACAAAGTAATAACTGCAAGATATTAAAAACAAAACACAAATATGCAGATTAACATAGAAAATAAATATGTAGGAAATATAGTCACTATGTTACATGTTTACAGGAGCATTCTGTATATAGTCACTGTTACACATTTACAGGCACATTCTGTATATAGTCACTATGTTACATGTTTACAGGTGCATTCTGTATATAGTCACTATGTTACATGTTTACAGGTGCATTCTGTATATAGTCACTATGTTACATGTTTACAGGTGCATTCTGTATATAGTCACTGTTACATGTTTACAGGTGCATTCTGTATATAGTCACTATGTTACATGTTTACAGGTGCATTCTGTATATAGTCACTGTTACATGTTTACAGGTGCATTCTGTATATAGTCACTGTTGCATGTTTACAGGTGCATTCTGTAATCTGCATATAGTCACTATGTTACACGTTTATGTGCACATTCTGTATATAGTCACTATGTTATATGTTTACAGGTGCATTCTGTGTATAGTCACTATGTTACATGTTGACAGGCACATTCTGTATATAGTCACCATGTTACACGTTTACAGGTGCATTCTGTATATAACGAAGCGAAAGGAGATATAAGGGATCAACCCTCAGATCACTGAGAGGGAGTGCTGATTTAAAACATAACTTTTATTAGTCATAATAGGACACACAGAAAATAAAACCGACAGTAAATGTTAAAAAACATATAGACACTTAGACGTAGGCACAGTATGTTGCAGGGAGAGCAGAAATATGTAACAAATACAGAGCGAATTGCTTGGTTAGAACTTATGGGGAACAAATATAGCGACGTTCATTTGGCCTGGCTACCTTGTATACAAGCTTAATAAAGCTATAAGCTGAGGATTGTGAACTGCTTGGTTGGAACTTATAAGAAACGAATATATGCCTTCAGTTGGAGATGGAACACCACAGTATTAGTAATGAATTGAAGCGAATGCCCCATGGACATAAAATGCAAACTGTACCTTAATATTGGCAAATCGAGAGTGTTAAATAACACCACACTGAAATACATGCACAATGCCCACAATTATACTGAAGATAATCAGCCCAAGGTTGGTAAGAGCCAGAATATCGAACTAAATACAGCAACGTTCATTTGGCCTGGCTACCTTGTATGAAGGCTTAATACAGCTATAAGCAAAAGATTGTAAACTGCGAGGCAACAAAAAAAAAACAAAACAAAAAAAACTCACAGAAGGGGATCAGTTAGCAAAGAGGCATATATCAAATGTGATAATTAAAGTTGTCAACCATTAAACAAGACATAGAGGTTAAAGTACCAAAAGATTGAAAAGTCAAAAGCGTACAAATTGGCATGCACCTGTCCTTAACAAATCAGCAACACATGGAAAAGTCAACCATCACTGAACCACGTTACTATTGAAAGGCAAAAAGCGCCTAATTGACCAAAAAGGCTGTCCCTAAAAGTTAAGGATTCTATTATCTCCCTGTCAAATCATATTGTGCAAGACATTTTTAAAAGATAACCAGGACTCGACACGTGTTTCGCCGGTACAGAACCGGCTTCATCGGGAGTCAAACACAGATTGTAATTATTGTCGGTACCATGTGGCATCAAGGCTGATTAAATAGACATTTGAAGGAAGTGGGAGTGGACAATCACTACTTGATTGCTGGCAGTTGTAAGCTAACAATAACGTAAAAGAGCCTATGGTGGCCGGCAGGGTCCATCTGTCTAAAGTGCTATATGTGTCTAACAGCCAATGGAATCAATGGTAATACAAATACACTTCAACAAACGGAAGAAGTATCTAAACCCTCATAGGCTGTAACAGACAAACCAATTGACACAGGGATGTTATAATCTCCATAAGGAACCAATCACCAAAAGATATATATACATATTTGTGTATACAGCCGACGGCAGGCGAGCCATCTCATACCCACTGCACAATAAATGAGGTGTTAAAATGGCATGGGTTCGACGCCGTGTGGTTAGAAGAGGCCATCCAGATAGCTTGTTGCCAACACACATATCTATCTGTTGTGTAGATACTATGATACAGGTAACGGTCAGTGATTGGTCTGGCTAAGCACCTGACCCTAGTCAGCCAATAGGAACAATGATCTAACCTGTGACCACAGAGAAATATGCTAATAGTGGAGGCAACCTAATATGTAAATAAATCGGCGATGGTGCCACGATCACTTAATAATACGTATTTCAATACATTTTAACCACCGGATAGTTACAGATATGACGGGTGCGCAGCTATGTATCAAGCAATATAACACCGCCCAAAGATTATATAGATGGACAGATAGAGCAGGCTCATAGTTAAATTGACATATCACCCAGCATGATAGGAGACATTTGGACCACTACATGGCTGCAGAATAATCACAGACATGCTAAAGCCGCTGGATACCGAGTGGTATGATGCCACCCAGGGTAAGTAATCTAGAGATTTTTTGACTTGTGGACAACACATCAGAACCACCAACATTACTCGTATTGGGATCGTTAGAAAATACATTGTCAGCATCCTGACACCAAAAATTACCACTACCTGCCTGACTCGAAAAACCAGCCATGGTAGAAAGAGAAATCAAGTGATTGTTGATTGAGTATTAAAACTCTAGTATAGATGATTGAAAAAGAAAGAAAACAGACCTCCACCGGGGAGGTGAACAATCACCCCACCCCGAGTGACTACTAGACACCGGGCGTGGACACACCCAATAAGGACTAAACCTAGTAATGAACTATAACGAAGCGAAAGGAGATATAAGGGATAAACCCTCAGATCACTGAGAGGGAGTGCTGATTTAAAACATAACTTTTATTAGTCATAATAGGACACACAGAAAATAAAACCGACAGTAAATGTTAAAAAACATATAGACACTTAGACGTAGGCACAGTATGTTGCAGGGAGAGCAGAAATATGTAACAAATACAGAGCGAATTGCTTGGTTAGAACTTATGGGGAACAAATATATGCCTTCAGTGGAGATGGAAAACCACAGTATTGATAATGAATTGAAGCGAATGCCCCATGGACCATTGTGGGCACTGTGCATGTATTTCAGTGCGGTGTTATTTAATACTCTCTATTTGTCAATATTAAGGTACAATTTGCATTTTATGTCCATGGGGCATTCGCCTCCCCGGTGGAGGTCTGTTTTCTTTCTTTTTCAAGCATTCTGTATATAGTTACAGTTACATGTTTACCTGTGCATTCTGTATATAGTCACTATGTAACATGTTTAAAGGTGCATTCTGTATATAGTCACTATCAGGGTTATCCAAAGAGATTCGAATTGCTTGAGAAAGGTAACCGAACGCTGAAAATCAGCGTTCGGTTACCTTTCCTGGCCATTCGGCTATCCAGAGAGCAGGCAATTTGCCAAATCCTGGCGAATTGCCTGAACATACGGTGCCTGTTCGGTCCCTGTTCGAGGGCAGTGAAATCCCCATAGAGAAGCACTGCTTCGGCTATTCAGAGAACACAAACCAGCAGTGAAAGGTTCCCCTAATGCCCTGCCATTCGGTGGTTTAATTCGGCAAATTTATTCAGGAGAATCCCATAGGCTTCAATGTTAAAAATATTCCCGTTTTAATTCAATATCTAATAAACCGTTCATTATAAAATTCTGCAGTAAAGAGTCTCTTTATTTATAGATTTTTTAGGATACTTTAACCACTTCAATGCTAAGGACGCGCTCAGCGCGTCCTCAGCATTGCCGCTGGTATGCGGAGGACGCGCTGAGCGCGTCCTCGCATTGGGGTCAGCGTTCGGCCGGGTTCCGGCCGATCGCTGGCCCCTCCGGTGCGGGCTGACATCCTGGATGTCAGCCCGGCATCCGGAGCAGTGGCCGCCATTGTTATGTGTCATCGCGCCCCCGCGATGACACATAATTCAGGCGCCCCCCCCGCATGTGCGGAGGAGGCGCCTGAAAGGGAGGGGGGGGAGGTCCTTCGGACCTCTCTCCCTCCCGATCGGCGGCTCACAGGGGCTTAACCCAGGCATCATTTGGAAGGGCACAGCCTGCCCTTCCAAATGATGCCTGGCATTAACCCCTGGGGAGCTGGATCGCAAATCGGCGCTGAAAAGCGCCGATTTGCGATCCTTCCCGGGAGCTGGCCGACATCTTGGATGTCGGCCAAGCTTCCGGGAACTCCCCCAGAGGACTGGCGTCATCGTGCGCAGCACGATGACGCCAGTCCTAGCATTAACCCCTAACTGCCACGAAGTGTGGAGATAGGGAGTTCCAATGAACTCCCTATCTCCCGATCCGTGGCAGTTAGGGGTTAAATTTTGATATCGTTGGATCGGCCAGAGCATGGCCGTTCCAACGATACCAAACATGAAAGTAAAAAAAAATGTAAAAAAAAAATAAAAAATAAAAATAAAAATAAAAAAAAATTAAAAAAAAAATTAAAAAAAAAAAAATAAACACTTTTTTTTTTTGTTTTTTGTTTTGTTAATGCAGCAATATTGTTCCCATTTCAATTATAATGTGAACAATAATGCTGCATTAACGATTTTTGTATGCGGTGCGTTTGTTAAAAATGGTGTCATTTTCCCCAAAAAAAAATGTAACGAGACCCCATCTCTAATTTTTTTAACAAGCGCACCCCATACAAAATATAACCGCAATTGCTCGCATGTTAAAATGTGGAAAAAAACACTTTACACGCTGTAAATTATTGAAAATACATATTTTATTGCATTTTTTGTTATAATATACAAACATGACATAACGTATACATATAATAATGACATATTATGAATCTACTGAGTCTGACGGAAAGAACGATATATAATATGTCGATGTCATATACTAAAATAAGCCTTCAAAACAGGTTTAAACATGATGCGCAAAACAGGTAAAAAATGACCTCAGCACAGGGGCGGGAAAAGCCTCAGCAGCGAAAGGGTTAAGCATTTTTCTGAATTTTTTAAAAAAAAATAAAAGTCCGATTTTTTTTTATTTTTTTTTTCAGTTTACTTATTTTTTTTGTAACAGCCCTCTTTATGATCATTCCCTGGACCTCCTGTGAAAATTTCAGGCATTTTCGCTCAGTAGTTTCTTTGCAAACCGCGTTTCATTTTCCCAGATTCATACAAATGGTTTTTCTAATTTATTCACTGCCTCCTCTACGTCACAGCTGCTTCGGCTCTGTGTGATTCGGCTCCTTTTCGGCTCCTGTTCGGCTTTTTCGAAGGTTAATCCAGATGTTTTTGCTTGTTTTCAGCGTGCATTCGGTTAGTTTTCGTCAGGTTTGCGGCAGCTTTTCCCTGCAATTCGGGGACCCTGTGGTGCTTGCTGAATACACCGCAGGGTCACCGAAATGCAGTCGGCAAAAGGAACCGAATTGAAGAGAACGAAAAGTCACCGAACGTGCGGTGACTTTTCGAATCTCTTTGGATAACCCTGTATGTTACATGTTTACAGGTGCATTCTGTATATAGTCACTGTTACATGTTTACAGGTGCATTCTGTATATAGTCACTGTTGCATGTTTACAGGTGCATTCTGTAATCTGCATATAGTCACTATGTTACACGTTTATGTGCACATTCTGTATATAGTCACTATGTTATATGTTTACAGGTGCATTCTGTGTATAGTCACTATGTTACATGTTGACAGGCACATTCTGTATATAGTCACCATGTTACACGTTTACAGGTGCATTCTGTATATAGTTACAGTTACATGTTTACAGGTGCATTCTGTATATAGTCAGTATGTTACATGTTTACAGGTGCATTCTGTATGAAGGTATGTTAATAGGGAGCTCTTGAGTGACTTAAGACTGGGGGAAGACAATAGTCCTTGTTCATTAAAAAATAAACACCTTATAGAACACATGCTGCTGCTTTTCTTTTTTTTTCTTATGCAATTAATTGAAAGAAAAATAAAGTAAGTTTTTTTTTCCTCCTGTTTCCATTTTCAGGATTTTTCCCATGATGCAACATTCATCAAAATCTTTGCACAAGTCTCCCTACACAGCTGTGGTTCAGGATACAGCAGTAGTGAAGACCCATAGGGGTGTATGTTTAGACAAGACTACAGAGGATCTATTGTGCTGTCTATGCTACCCAAGATAAGAGATGGCAGCTTAATGATATCTGATAGTGGGCTAACAACACTTCATGGTATTTCTTGGTATTGTCATTTGCATACATTCCACAGGCAGGTATGTCTATTAGTCCGTTTCCTTCTCACAGGATCCGTTCGATACTCAATGCCAGTGAGGGACAAGTGGTATAAAGACACTGTGGGGTTGTGAAAATTTTTAAAAACAAAGTACATGTTAAATATCAGCAACATAAATGAAACAAAATACTGTTTTATTCTTTGGAGGCATTCTACAAGTTCTAGTGTACTTAACACCTCCATGAAATGTAATGATTCTGGTAGGCTTAAACCAGCAATCCGGTCCCAAGCTCCTCCAGTTTTATTAGGACTCAAGCTAAGTTATTTTGTCAGATGACTGATAGGTTTTTTCTTCATTTATCTGAAAATTAACTTAATTTAATTTTTTAAATTTTTTAAATTGTTAAATACCTTGGAACGAATTAAATGAATATATCCATACTGTCTGCTATCGCCATTGATGCATAGTTTTGAAATAATATTATTTTTACAGATGAAAATTGTTATTTATTTTCTCATACTTTGTGTAGGAGCCGTTCATTTGCAGCTAGTTAGGGGACAACAAATTATTCCGGGATGCAGAAATTAATACCAGCTCTCAGACCCTGTTGTTAAGTGATTTTAGTTCTGCAAAATCACTTAACACATTCAAATGACATCATCAAAAAAATCCCAAAATTACCTCTAAACCTGTGGTGCAGAGGACAACGTGATCCACCTCTTACTCTGGCCATGAGTAGTGGAAGACTGGAAACAAGTGGATCCCAGTGTTCTTCCACAATTTCTCTATGGCTCTTGTAGGATCACCAGCTCAGGTCAGGTAGAGTCACGCTTTGCTCCATGGATTCTTGTGGACTCCAGGAGTCGATGCCAGTGGTGCCGCTGCTGATCATAAAAGATTCAGTAACTGGGAACCGCTAAGACTAATGTCAGACGAACGCAGTCTGAGCGCACTCTGCCCGCGTGCATAACAGACAGACGTCCAGACGGAACATACTGTAGACACCACACGGTCCGTATTTTTGTTGACGGACGTAGAAAACAAAAGGGAACTATGGGAAATAAAATTAATATGACAAATGCTAAAAATTTGAAAAGGATATGAAAAGCCATTTTGTGCGTCAAGGTGCTGGACGTTACAAATGCGCTGCGTCTGACATCTCATCACTCACACAGAACGCTACGCAGACATGACACACTCTGCGCGTCCGTGGTAGCGGTTTTACGTTCTTGCCTAACTTGCCTCCGTTTGCCACGTGTGCGTGTGCGCACATACTTCGTGCGAGGGTCTCTATTGATCATGATTCTATGATTCTATGCTACGACGGACGTTAAACTGTGCGGCAACACGGACGTGATCACTGCGTTCGTATGACGCCGGCCTTAGAGTTATCAGCTTGCGATAATTTTTCACCTTAGTGGCATCCAGTTATCGATGCGATTTAATTTGGTTGGAGTGCCACAATCACCATCTTTTTTGGCCATTTTTTGGTTCAGGAGATTCAAATTCGGGTTTATGGCCATTTAAATTCCTGATAAAAATGCTGCTGTTTATTTCTTTGTTTGATGTAATTTCACATAAAAAATAAAAATAAAATTGTGATTTTTATCTTGTGTTTCCATTTTCTGGATTTTTCCCATTATGCCACATTTACCAAAATCTGTGCAAAAGCTTTTCTTTCCTGCTCTTGTTTATTTAATATACAGTATTTAACAGTTAGTGAGGTGGAAGAGGGAATGTTTACATAAAGCGACAGTAGGCTATTGTTGGCAAGGCTGAGATAAGAGATGACAGCTGAATGATATAAGACAGAGAGCATACCAGACTTCTAAAACACCCCCTGGAGTTGTCCTTTCAATACATCCCACACAATACAATGATGTGAGTCAGTGTCTGACCCATAGACTCCACTCTATGGCCAAAGCCACACAGTGAGGAGCAAAAGATGGAAAGATGCTGTGTGGGGGGGCAGTTTACAACACAAAAGATCACACAATGGATGCACCAAGTGACACATATTGAGTATAATATTTTCTTAACCCCTTCACTACTGATATGGAGATATCTCTGGCAACAAAGGCACCATCCGGTGCCCGATATTGCGATCTGCAGCTCTGCAGCCCGAAAGCAAATGAAATTAATTTGCTGCACATTAATTTTGTTTGCTTTTGGGCTGCAGAAGGTGCCTCCAAAGTTTTAGCCAAGTGGGCATAATGCCCAAAGAGCTAAAACTGTCAGGGTTATCCAAAGAGATTCGAATTGCTTGAGAAAGGTAACCGAACGCTGAAAATCAGCGTTCGGTTACCTTTCCTGGCCATTCGGCTATCCAGAGAGCAGGCAATTCTCCAAATCCTGGCGAATTGCCTGCCCATACGGTGCCTGTTCGGTCCCTGTTCGAGGGCAGTGAAATCCCCATCAAAAAGCACTGCTTCGGCTATTCAGAGAACACAAACCAGCAGTGAAAGGTTCCCCTAATGCCCTGCCATTCGGTGGTTTAATTCGGCAAATTTATTCAGGAGAATCCCATAGGCTTCAATGTTAAAAATATTCCCGTTTTAATTCAATATCTAATAAACCGTTCATTATAAAATTCTGCAGCAAAAAGTCTCTTTATTTATAGATTTTTTAGGATACTTTAAGCATTTTTCTGAATTTTTTAAAAAAAAAATAAAAGTCCGATTTTTTTTTTTTTTTTTTTTCAGTTTGCTTATTTTTTTTGTAACAGCCCTCTTTATTATCATTCCCTGGACCTCCTGTGAAAATTTCAGACATTTTCGCTCAGTAGTTTCTTTGCAAACAGCGTTTCTTTTTCCCAGATTCATACAAATGGTTTTTCTAATTTATTCACTGCCTCCTCTACGTCACAGCTGCTTCGACTCTGTGTGATTCGGCTCCGTTTCGGCTCCTGTTCGGCTCCTCTTCGAAGGTTAATCCAGATGTTTTTGCTTGTTTTCAGCGTGCATTCGGTTAGTTTTCGTCAGGTTTGCGGCAGCTTTTCCCTGCAATTCGGGGACCCTGTGCTGTTTGCTGAATACACCGCAGGTTCACCGAAATGCAATCGGCAAAAGGAACCGAATTGAAGAGAACGAAAAGTCACCGAACGTGCGGTGACTTTTCGAATCTCTTTGGATAACCCTGTATGTAAAATCGGCTGACTGAATGTCCTGACATTGGGAATTCAGTGGCTGATCCCAGGAACACAAGCTGCAACTGTAAAGGCTGTAACTCAATTTGGCAGTAGATGGCACCATCTACTGGCCAAATATGTTATTAAAATAAGAAATACAATGGGAATATGCCCAAATATTTCTTACTGTATAATTAATTTAAAATGTTTTTTCAAAAAACCACTGGTTCCTGACAATGTGTTTTTGGAAAATCACTTGGTAGTGAAGGGGGTTAACTAAACATACAAGGGAAAAACAAAGCACGCTTAAGATATCATAAACATAGACTAGACAAATTAAGAACATTTAATTGTTGTTGTTAGTGGCCCTATAAATTGCTAAAACCTCTTTCCACTGTTTTGCTACTACCCTTAAAAATGTCAATGCATTTAGCATGAAATGATCCATATTTGAGTACCTTTTAATTTATTTACCATACTGTTGTCCTTTGGTAGTCAGAGTGCATTGCATATTCTGCTACATTGCAGTTTATATGTAACTTATTCCTTAGGGATAGCTAGATGGAGGAGAGCAGAGTCTAATAGCGTAGGGAATATACAGGTAGTCATTGCTATGATAACTATGAACCCCCTTAACCTCTAGGGAAGTTAAAGTACTCTCTATATCTTTTTCCTGCATATTTTTTCACTCTAAATTTGTTATTTCTGGATTTATTATGACATTTATTGGTTAAAAGCAATGCATAGTAGTAGCACTTTCGGCGCAATATTGTGCAGAATTGCCTTCTTAGCGATTTATAGGATCTCTTAAAAAAACAAAAACAAGCAACGCAATTTAACCATGTATGGTTTTATAAAATTGTCTAATGCAAGAAATTCCTATATGCAATGCACACACATTGTCTCTTGTTTTTAACCTCTTCACTACCGATATCAAAATATCTCGGGCTTCAAAGGCACCGTCTGGTGCCCCGATATCGAGATATCTCGGTATGCTGATCTGTATCCTAAAAGCAAATGAAATTTGTTTGCTGCAAACAAATTTCATTTGCTTTTGGGCTGCAAAAGGTGCCCCCAAAGTTTTAGCACTGTGGGCATAATGCCCAGTGAGCTAAAACTGTAAAATCAGCTTCTCAAAGCTCTGAAATATCGGGTTTTCAGCAGGCGATGCAGGGAAAAAAAAGAAGAACATAAACCAGCCGCTCAAACCTCTAACTCAATTTGTCAGTAGATGGCGCCATCTACTGGCCAACAATAGGTTAGACATACAATGGGTATAAACTCAAATATTTTTTACTTTACAATGAATTAAAAATGATTTTACAAAAAAAAAAAAACACTGGTTTCTGACCATGTTGTTTTGGAAAATCACTAGGTAGAGATTTTAGGTTATCAAATAAAAGATTATGAAATACAGAAATGCACAATATTTAAATTGCCTAACTATTGTAATCATCTGCACACACGATTGTTACTTTATCCAACATTTAACCCTCTCGTTACCTATTGGTTTTCCAAAAACACCCAGACAGGAATCCGGGTTCTTAGTATTTTAAGATACATTAATTTACCCCTTAACCCCTTCACTACCAATGGCTTTTCCAGAAATAAGTGTTTTTCCCCAGGAACAAGTGTTCTTTTTTTTCAAAATCAGTTTTAATAATTATACAGTAAGAAATAATTGGGAATATTAATATTATTAATTATTAATATTATTATTATTTTTCAGGCAGATCATCACCATCTAATGGCCAAAATGAGTTACTGCAGTCCTGGTCCTTTGTGTAGGAACAGCTGGGGAGATGTCAGAGACATTCCCCGCTGGTTTTAAAAGGTGTTAGCACCTCGGACATCATGCCCACAACTCTAAAACGTTAGAGGCATATTCTGGAGCCCAATTGCAAGCAAATTTAGCTCGCGATAAACAAAAATCTTTTGCATTGCTCCTGTGTAAATACCATATTTATTATGCACAATATCGGAACACTGAGAGGTGCCTTGCAGATCGATTATCGTCGATCTTGGTAGTATAGGCGTTAAACCCATACCTGGCACACATATACACATTTGCACAAACCTACAGCCGTACAACACATGCCAAGAAACAAACCTACAAACACACAACAGGTACACACATCTACCTGAACAAACACTCAGAGACATAATACTCTTCCATCGTTCCCCTTGTTTTCAGTATGCACATCTCTGACAGGGACAGAGTCCACCAATCAGTCCCAGTGAAGAAAAGTGGATTCACCAGCAGAGGGAGCCACAGCAGAACAAAGAACCATCAATTTACGCTGCTTACAATATGTTACAACTGTCCAAAATAAGACCAGCTAGTGTTAACTCGATTTCAGGCACATTATGGCGCGCTAGAAAATCATGTTAACCATTTCACCACCATGATTGTGTTGAGCTAACAATGCATGCCTTGTTTCAATTTAATGTTATATTTTTGTCAACAACAAGGGCTTGGTAGAGAAAGGGTTAACAGCATTATACTAAGGGAGTAAAATGTTATATTTACTTCAGTAACTATAATAAAATAACAATATTACTTTTCTTTTGCAAAGCAGATAAAAATAAAATCACTAGTCCACTCGCCGTATTTGGTTTACGTCAACCTATAAGTTCCTTTTCAGCTCTATGTAAAAACAACAACCTTTACTGCTGCATTATAACAGCTAGTGAACAAAAGCAAACTATAGCATACACTTGCCATGCAAAGTAAATAAAATGTAAGTCTATCAGGGTTATTCAAAGAGATTCGAAAAGTCACTCCACGTTCGGTGACTTTTCGTTCTCTTCAATTCGGTTCGTTTTGGCTATCCCATTTCGGTGACCCTGCGGTGTATTCAGCAAACACCACAGGGTCCCCGAATTGCAGGGAAAAGCTGCCGCAAACCTGACAAAAACTAACCGCAAAACCCGGCGAATGCACGCCGAAAACAAGCAAAAACATATGGAATAACCTGCCGAAAACCACGGAAAAACCCGTGCAGGAGCCGATCACAAGCAGCAAAGCCGCTGGAAAAAGCTGACACCGAAGACGAGTGAAGTGACTAAATTAGAAAAACAGTTTGCTTGAATGTTTGAAAAGTGAAACACTGTTTGCAAAGAATCTACTGAGCGAAAATGTCTGAAATTTACATATGATCCAATGAATGATAATAAAAAGGGCTGTTACAGAAAAAATAAGTAAACTTAAAAAAAAATCAAAAAAAAAAAATCGGACTTTTAAAAAAATAAAAATAAAATAAAAATTAAAATATCCTAAAAAAATCGATAAATAAAGAGACTCTTTACTGCAGAATTTTATAATGAACGGTTTATTAGATATTTAATTAAAACGGGAATATTTTTAACATTGAAGCCTATGGGATTCGCCTGAATAAACCTGTCGCATTAAACCACCGAATGGCAGGGCATTTCAGGAACCTTTCACTGCTGGTTTGTGTTCTCTGAATAGCCGAAGCATTGCTTCTCTATGGGGATTCACTGCCCTCGAACAGGCACCGAACAGGCACTGAACAGGCACCGTATGTGCAGGCAGTTCGCCAGGATTTGGCGATTTGCCTGCTCTCTGAATAGCCGAATGGCCAAGAAAGGTAACCGAACGCTGATTTTCAGCGTTCAGTTACTTTTCTCCAGAGAGATTCGGATCTCTTTGAATTACCCTGTATGTGATGTAAACTAATGCCTATAATAGCTAATTACACATTTAACCATTCCATTCCACTGCAAATGATTTCTGAATTCAGTCTAGGGCAATGTTTCCCATCCCTGGTCCTCAGGTCCCCCTGACAGGCCAGGTTTGCAGGATATGTGAAGCACAGCACAGGTGATATGATTTGCTGCTCAGTGATTGCAAGACTCAGTCTGCTTTTTCCCAGATTAATCCTTAATATTCAGCCTGGTAGGGGTCCCTGAGGACCATTTTAGGAACCACTGGTCTAGGATTTAAAGAAAAGATATCTGGAGACAGTCGGAAGCAAATAATCCTGAGTTTTTGACATAGATATAAAATATGTGTCTTTTGGATTTATAGGGTATTGTAGGCAATTGGTAGAAATGAGAATTTTATGTCTTTATAAATTATATATTAACCATTTTAGACACGGCATTTTCTTTATGGTTTCTACTTTTTCACACATTCCTATATTACAATAAGATGATTAAAAAACGTTGTAGCACGACTCACATCATTTCACAACTGATAAAATAGCGAGCGAATGTGTGACTCCTGCACACTAGTATGGTCATTAGGATGATCAATAATGTACCAGCTTCTCTGCCTCCCACGTATGCATTTCCAGAAACAACATACAGTATGTGGTATTACTTGCTGTAAAAGTGTTCTTAGAAGCACATAGAAAGAAATAATAGATCTGATAACCTCTGGACACCTGAAAACCCTCTGCCGGCAAATCAATTTAAGCGAGAACGACCCTTGGTAATTGATATGCAATATCAGGGTTATTCAAAGAGAATCGAAAAGTCACTCCACGTTCGGTGACTTTTCGATCTCTTCAATTCGGTACAATTTGGCGATCACATTTCGGCGATCCTGCGGTGTATTCAGCAAGCACCAAAAGGCCGTCGTAGTGCAGGGAAAAGCCGCCGAAAACCTGACAAACGCTCAATGCAAAACACAGGCGAATGCACACTGAAACCCGCAAAAATATCTGGATTAACCCCGCCGAACACGACGTAGAAACCCGAGCAGGAGCCGATAAAAGCCGCCGGAAAAAAACAACACCGCAGACGAATGGAGTGAAGAAAAAAATACCTGTTTGCTTGAATGTTTGAAAAGTGAAACGCTGTTTGCAAAGAAACTAATGAGTGAAAATGTCTGAAATTTACATATGATCCAATGAATGATAATAAAAAGGCCTGTTTTAGAAAAAAGAACAAACGTTTTAAAAAAAAAAAAAAATCGGCAAGAGGTTTTTGGCAAAAAAAAAAATCCTGAAAAATGCTTACAAGATCCCAAAAAAATCTATAAATAAAGAGACCTTTTACTGCAGAATATTATAATTAACGGTTTATTAGATGTTTATTAAACTGGGAAGATTTTTAACATTGAAGCCTATGGGATTTGCCTGAATAAATCTGCCACATGAAACCACCGATCAGCAGGGCAATTCGGCAAATTTTCACTGCTGGTTTTGTTCTCTGAATAGACAAACATAGAAACATAGAAAATGTCGGCAGATAAGAACCTTTCGGTCCATCTAGTCTGCCCAATTACATGGATACTTTACCTGGATTTATCTTTTGTTTAGGATAACCTTATGCCTATCCCATGCCTGCTTAAATTCAATTACTGTTTTGGCTTCTACCACTTCTACTGGAAGACTGTTCCATGTATCCACCACTCTCTCAGTAAAATAATGCTTCCTGATGTTACTTTTAAACCTTTGCCCCTCTAATCTAAGACTATGTCCTCTTGTTTTGCTACTTTCACTGCCCTCGAACAGGCACCGTATGTGCAGGCAATTCGCCAACATTTGGAGAACTGCTTGTTCGCTGGATAGCCGAATGGCCAAGAAAGGTAACCGAACGCTGATTTTCAGCATTCGGTTCCCTTTCGGCAGCCATTCGGATATCTTTGAATAACCCCGTATGCCATTACACAAAACCAATATACACAGATAGAATGAGACGAGGCAGCTCAATTTTTTTTTAGACTCACAAGGGCTCACAAGGGCTTTTCAGTGGTCTACTCCTAAGTGGGCTATTTTCAAGTGGAGTTAAAAACAGGAATCCTACCTGTACTGGTCTGTGGTTTGTATCTCTAGAGGGAGAGAAACCTCTGGTTTATTTATCAATTTGTTTAATTTTTTTTTTTTTTTTTCTTTCTGCTGTTTTTTTTCTGTTGTGCTTTTTTTTTCCCTGAGTAGCTGGTGGCTTGTTAATTGGGGGCGTGTAGCCTGTCAGGTGATTTCACTTGTATGGCTACATAAACTCAATGGCAGCTCACTGAGCTTGCTCACAAGGGCTTTTCAGTGGTCTACTCCTAAGTGGGCTATTTTCAAGTGGAGTTAAAAACAGGAATTCAAATAACAGGTACAAATTGTGATATATATTTGCTCTCTTGTTGTGGGTATGAGTGTTAGCAAGCTTGAAGGTTTGACCCAGTGCACATCCTGCTGCTTGTATGCATGTCTGGAGGAATCCTTCCAGGGTCCATATCTCTGTAGCAAGTGTGAACGTGTAGCTCTTCTGGAAGCTCATATTGGAGATCTGGAAGGGCAAATCGTAACGCTGAGGCAGATTGACAATCTTGAAAGGAGCCTGCTTCTCACGGAGCAAAGTATAGTTGAGGAATGAAGAAAAACGAAAGAACAACTTTATTAAAGATGATAATGAAAAAACAATCCACACATAATACAAAACATACGTAAAAAACACAGTGGAGAACAATGATGATGCGTTCTGATATGTCGCAAAGGACATGACACCATGTCCTATTAGGACCAAATAGTAATGGTGCACCCTAATAAAAAATGGGTTCCCAATTACGGGTAATCATACAGAGTGTATAGCTCTACTATTAGTATAAGAATTGGATAATTATGACGAAATTGTGAGCCACGGGGATAGAAAATATATACTGCATCCAAGCGTTCCAGCTGATAATTGGCGAAAATCAATTCTTATGGCAAAACCACAGTGTCATCTGTGAGTGCAATTAGAACCAAACCAGCAATTATAAATTGAACATCGAAATAATGTCAGATGACCTCCCAGACCAATATATTGGGATGCTTAAATAGTGCACAAAACCATATCGAAAATAAACGCCAGATGGAGTATCAAGGTACCAAAAAGGACTTAATTAAGTCACTTATCTATCTATTTGGTAAGATGATCAACTGGCCCGACAGGAACCTTCATTAAACGACGTATTACAATGTCCCCGTGGCTCATAATTTCGTCATAATTATCCAATTCTTATACTAATAGTAGAGCTATACACTCTGTATGATTACCCGTAATTGGGAACCCATTTTTTGTTAGGGTGCACCATTACCATTTGGTCCTAATAGGACATGGTGTCAAGTCCTTTGCGACATATCAGAACGCATCATCATTGTTCTCCACTGTGTTTTTTACGTATGTTTTGTATTATGTGTGGATTGTTTTTTCATTATCATCTTTAATAAAGTTGTTCTTTCGTTTTTCTTCGTAATTATTATTGGGTTATCCCCTTTCCTTTGGAAGTGTAGGTGCTTCCGTTATATTGTTGTTTTATTTGTATAGTTGAGGAATCTAGGGGTGTGGGAGGAGTGGAGTTAACCGGGGAACAGGTTGGTAGCTGGGTGTCAGTGACACGTGGTAACAGGGGGGAGGGAAGAGGAAAAGGTTGGCTAGTCCTGATCTTGTGCACACCAACAGATTTGCCCCTTTGAGCGAAGATGTTGGGTGCATCAGCCCAGGTGTAGCAGTACTGGAGGAGGCTGCTCCCTCTAACAGCAGGGGAATCAGCCCACCAACTAAGGGAGGGATAAAGAGGGCAAGTAAGCCTAGACAGGTTGTGGTGGTAGGGGACTCTATTATTAAGAGAGTAGACAGGGTAATCTGTCGCGCTGATTGCCTTAACCGGACAGTTTGCTGTCTGCCGGGTGCCCGTGTTAGGCATGTGGTTGACAGAGTTGATAGATTAATGGGAGGGGCTGGAGATGACCCAGCTGTCATGGTCCATATTGGTACCAATGACAAAGTAAGAGGAAGATGGAAGGACCTGAAGAATGATTTCAGGGAATTAGGAAGTAAACTGAAGAAGAGGTCCTCCAAGGTAGTATTTTCTGAGATCCTACCTGTGCCACGTGCTACAGTGGAAAGGCAGCGGGAGATTAGGGAGGTCAATGCGTGGCTTAAAGCTTGGTGCAGGAAGGAGGGCTTTGGGTTTTTAGAGCACTGGGCTCATTTTGCACTGGGGTACAATCTGTATAGTCGTGATAGATTGCACCTGAATGGAAGAGGGTCTGCTGTGCTAGGGGAGAGGATGGTTAAAAGGTTGGAGGAGACTTTAAACTAGTGGAGGGGGGAGGGATACAGTATCTTACAAAATGGAGACAGAGCAGATGGCGGAAGGGTTTCAGTTCAGACTAAGGGGGGTAGAGCTGGGGGGATGGGTAATGTCAGAACAGTGGAGGCATGTAATGTAAAGTCGCATTCAGCATGTGTGGGTAGAGACAACATTAAATGTATGCTTGCTAATGCAAGGAGCCTCAATAACAAGATGGGGGAACTAGAGGTAATAGCATACACTAAGCAATACGACATTATAGGAATAACAGAAACCTGGTGGGACGAAACGCATGACTGGGCTGTAAACTTAAACGGTTATACATTGTTTAGAAAGGATAGGAAACATAAGAAAGGGGGTGGAGTGTGTTTATATGTAAATCAGGATTTAAAGCCTAATATTACACAACTGGTAAGCGATGAGGGAAATGTGGAATCCTTATGGGTAAATATTTCGTTGGGGAATAAACAGGGAAGTCAACTATTGGTTGGCATATGCAACAAACCAACTAATATAGATAATGATGAGGAAGAACAACTGTTAGAGCAAATTAGGAAGGCTGCACATCATGGTAGCACTTTAATTATTGGAGATTTTAATTACCCGGACATTAATTGGGATAGTGGGACTAGTAATTCAGCAAAGGGAATACGGTTTCTGAACATTTTAAATGATACCTTCATGTCACAACTGGTAGAAACACCAACTAGAGAGGATAACTGTCTGGACCTGGTTATAACAAATAATGTGGATCTTTTCTCAAATATTAATGTAAAGGAACAGTTGGGAAACAGTGACCATAATATGGTGACTTTTGAAATTAACTCAAAAAAACACATTCATAAGGGGCATGCTAAAACATATAATTTTAAAAAGGCCAACTTTATTAAAATAAAGGAAGCTCTCAATGTCATTGACTGGCAGAAACTCTTTCACGGGAAAAACACGGAGGATAAGTGGAATATCTTTAAACTAACACTAGAAAAGTACACGTCACAATATATTCCACTGGTTAATAAATATAAAAGAAACAGACTGAAACCAATGTGGCTTAGTAGGAAGGTAACTAAGGAAATGAAAAATAAAAAGAAGGCATTTAAAGCTTTTAAATTTGATAAATCTGAGGCATCCTATAAAGCATATAGGGCAGCCAATAAAGCATGTAAAAATGCGATTAGATGGGCTAAACTAGAAAATGAAAAAGAAATAGCCAAAGAGAGCAAGACCAACCCTAAAAGATTCTTTAGGTACATAAATTCTAAAAAACCCAAGAGTGAAAATGTAGGTTCACTAAAATCTGAGTCAGGGTTATTATTAACGGAAGATCAGGATAAGGCAGAAATTTTGAATGATTATTTTTCTTCAGTATTTATCAAAGAGAAACCTATAACAGGAGACATGAAATTCATTAATAAAAACTTACTAATACAAAGTGACTGGTTGACTCAGGACAAGGTTTTGCAGAAATTAAACAATGTGAATGTGAATAAAGCCCCAGGGCCAGATGGAATTCACCCACGAGTACTGAGAGAGCTATGTGTTGAAATATGTAAACCTCTGTTCTTAATCTTTCAAGATTCTTTTCTTTCAGGAATAGTACCAGAGGATTGGAGAAAAGCTGACGTGGTCCCTATATTTAAGAAAGGTTTAAAATTTGTGCCTGGGAATTATAGACCTGTGAGCTTAACATCTGTGGCTGGGAAAGTATTTGAGGGGTTACTAAGGGATAATATTCAGGAATTTATTGGGAGGTATAATGTAATTGGCAAAAATGAGCATGGTTTCATGAAACACAGATCATGTCAGACTAACCTAATTACGTTCTATGAGGAAGTAAGTAGAAGTATAGATCAGGGGGTCGCAGTGGATGTGATTTACTTAGATTTTGCCAAAGCTTTCGACACAGTTCCACACAAAAGGTTACTATTTAAATTGAGAAAAAATGGTCTAGATGAAAATACTTGTTCTTGGATAGAAAACTGGCTAAAAGATAGGGTACAGAGAGTGGTCATAAATGGTACATTTTCAAGATGGACACCAGTGGTAAGTGGTGTCCCTCAGGGGTCTGTTATAGGACCAATACTATTCAATTTATTTATAAATGACCTTGAGATAGGCATTGAAAGTCATGTATCAGTGTTTGCAGATGACACAAAACTAGGAAAAGTAATGCAATGTGAGCAGGATGCTACTTCGCTGCAGAGGGATTTAGATAAATTGGGGGACTGGGCACTTAAATGGCAGATGAGATTTAATCTAGATAAATGCAAAGTTATGCACTTTGGAGTGAAGAACACGCAAGTAATTTATACCCTAAATGGTATGGAGTTAGGGAAATCCAAGCAGGAGAAGGATTTGGGAATAATCATAGACTTCAAACTAAGTAACAATGTGCAATGTCAAACAGCAGCCGCCAAGGCCAGCAAAGTATTGGCATGCATTAAAAGGGGAGTTCACTCACGGGATGAAAACATAATTTTGCCTCTGTATAAATCAATGGTCAGGCCGCACCTTGAATATGCCGTGCAATTTTGGGCACCTGTCTTAAAAAAAGATATTATAGCGTTAGAAAAAGTGCAGAGACGGGTGACTAAATTATTAAGGGGAATGGAAGGGTTAAGTTATGAGGAAAGACTAACAAGCTTAAACCTGTTTAGTTTAGAGAAACGGCGCCTTAGAGGGATCTGATAACCTTATATAAATATATACGGGGCCATTATCAACCATTGTCTGATAACCTATTCATTAACAGGTCTATACATAGGACAAGGGGTCATCCATTTAGACTGGAAGAAAGAAAATTTAGCTTAAAGCATAGGAAGGGTTATTTTACGGTGAGAACAATAAAGCTGTGGAATTCTCTGCCTGTTGAGGTGGTTGGGTCAGAGTCTGTACAGACTTTTAAAAAACGACTGGATGACTTCCTGCAGACACAGAATATTAAGGGTTATAATACTTAATATGTGGGTAAAAGCTTCTTGATCCAAGGAGAAATCTGACTGCCATTCTGGGGTCAAGAAGAAATTTTTTTCCGGTATGTTGCATATTTCAGACTGGGTTTTTTGCCTTCTTTTGGATCAACAGCAGTAGATTATGTGGGAGAGGCTGAACCCGATGGACGCATGTCTTTTTTCAGCCTATATAACTATGTAACTATGTAACTCCATGTGTGCCACCACAAACCAGGGCTGATCACTTCACAATGTATCTTCAAAGATTGGCATGGGCAGTCTGAGATCAAGGATTGAGGCTCTGCGGCAGCCAATATGTCACTTTGTTTTGCTCTTTAATAATTCTGTCTTAAAGGGATATGCTATTAAAACCAGAGTTCCCATTTTTTCCCATTAAATAAGTGGACAGATGCTGCTGATAACCTCTTATATTTTTATTATTTTGTATAGTTTAGGTGATGTTGCTCATCTTTTCTCCCTTGCCGTACGCAAAACCGCCTCTTCAGCTCATGGACTTCCAAGGCCAGACGTCCCTGAAGCTTCTCTGTGCAATTAGTGCTCCTACATAACTTGTGTAGTGTAGGAACCACAAATTGCGCACTTCTAGGGGACTTGTGCACTTTACATACATCGGTCTGTGCAGGTGCTACAGAACATTGTATCGGAGCTGCACAGGCATGCGCAGGTCCGATCCATCGGCTGCCTCTGTGTGAATGCTGGTTATCGCAGGAAGTCTCAGAGGGCAACGTTGGCACATTCTCTGCCTCCTGACGTCACTGGTGACCGATGTTGTGACCAGCAGCCGTGAAATTGAAAAATCCCAGCTGCTGGTGACGTTGGGTGCGGTGGAGGAATCTCCTCCACTTCACCCAGTGATTACACCAGACTAGGGTGGGGATGGAGACGAGGATGCACTCCACACATTCTCCTGACCACTCTATAAAGATAAAGTGGTCAGGATGTGTAGAGCATCCCTTTAAAGACATTGTTTCTCAACTCCGGTCTTCAGGACCCACTAAAAGGCCAGGCTTTAGAGATATCTGAAGCACAGCACAGGTGATATGATGTGCTGCTCAGTGATTGCAGGATTCAGTCTGCATTTCCCCAAGGTGATCTGCAAAATCTGGCCTGTAGTGGCTCCCGAGGACTGGAGTGGAGAAACCCTGCTTTAAGAGATCCCAGAGTGGCAGTTCCAATCTTTAGTGTGTAGTGATTTCGTAAATCCAATGCTGTGTGGTTTGGCCAAGAAGTAAGTGATCCATGGGCTTTCCAACTTTCCTCACAGTGTGAGTCGGGCTGGTCTCCAAAGTCGGTAAAGAGTGCATTTGCCTTGGAATGAGGCTGGATCACAGTCAATACTTGGCATTTTGGAGCTGGCAATGTGTCTAATATGTAGTTCTCTTGCTTGATTTTCTGCCATTTTGATTTTGCTTTTGCAAACATGTCAGAGAAGTATAAGGTTTTGTTGGTGCTTTCACTTTTGTTGTAGCAGCACTCGGCTAATTTAATTTTCTGGGTTTGAATTTTGACTGTTTTGGGCGAACTTGCACCTAGCAACGAGCTTGCTTTTTTATAATGGTGACGAAATTGTGTCTGTGCTGGACTCCAGCAGTTCAGAGTGAATTTTGGGTTTTGACAGAAGCAATTTATCCACTGGATCTTTCAGCTCTTGTATTTTTTAATTTCCAGAATTGGTGAATACGAGGGGAAAAGTCGAAAAGTAAGGTTAAAATCAATTAAATAATGATCCTCATTCAATATTTTATTTTCAAAGTCTAATCCTTCTAATACTTTTCAAAAAAACTGATATCTCCTCAGACAATTATGGAGACCTGAGATGACTCAAAAAGTGGCAGTGGTCGGCGCGTAGAATTGAAATGCTCAAAGGAGCAAAGACAGACCATTATGTTCCACCAAATTCATTGTGGTTTCTCTGTGAAACAGTGCTTTGAAGACCTCGAAACTCAATTTGGTGATGAAGCTCCAAGCCTCCAGAAGGTTTATAACTGGTTTAGCAGATTCAAGTCTGGACTGATGTCAGTGATGAACCAAGAAAGAGACTCCTAGCAAACGTTTTTGAAAAACTTGCTAGAGGTCGCTCCAAGAGGAAATTGTCATCTGGTTCCTGAACCATGACAATGCATTGGCTCCAAGCCAAGAAGACAAGGGAGCTAATTGGATCTTCTGTAGACAATCCCTGACCCTGGCCCATTGTGACTTTTAGTTGTTCTCCAAAATCAAGAAACCCATGAGAGGAAAGACATCACTCAAGCTTTCCAAGAGCAGTTGGCTGCATTTAGAAAAGATGATTTTCTGGGTGTTTTGGGAAGTGGATGCCACACTTGAAAATATCTGGGGAGACTATATTGAAAAATACTGAATAAACAAGCTTTCTTAGGCAAAAAAATGAAGTTCGAATCATTATTTCATTGATTTTAATCTTACTTTTTGACCTCCCTTCGTATATAGCACCAGTGGAGGGTCGTGTCATCAGTGTTAAATGTCCTTCATTATCTAGTCTTTCTCTGTAGATCGTTACAGCCCACGCACTAATTACAATAAAATAAACGTTTATTCAGATAATAGTGTGTTATCTTCCTTTAATGTTTAGTGTCCTGGGGTAGAAATTCCTCTGCCGCTACCTGTATGAGATAAAATGTCTTTGAGGTGTCTGCAAGGACTCTCCGAAGGACAAACCATTGAGTTATCGAAGCTGTTGCTTATTGATGGGGTAATGACATTACTTAATTATGGCATTTTATAATTCACTCGTTACATAGATTTATGTAGTCGCTAATCGCTTCTGGTCCTTATCCCTTTGTATTTTGTCACTCTAATGATGTGTCTTTCCAATACATCTTTTATTCTTGTATCATCATGCCTCTTCCATCTACATTACGCGCCGTCCTTATGTTTATTTTTGTGCAGTGCCATTTATAACTATGTTTCTATAATTACTGTTCTTTGCTTAATATAACCTGTAATGTGTTGAGTCCACAGAACAGCAGGAGATAAATATGTAAGCGTCCGTTTAGGCACATGTGAATCCTTAAGACATTGATTGATCGAACATGTTTACTATTGATATATTGAAGTTGTCCCATTGTATTGTCACAGAACATACCTTGTGTAGCTATTATCCCTGTGGGATGGTATTCACTGTTATTTCCTTTGTGCACTTTCTTGGTGATGAATGAGAGTTTTTAACAGGTACAAGAGTTCCCAGCCTCTGCTATACATCATGATGAAAGCAATGTATGCTCATTGACATGTGATATTATGTTTCACCTGTGCAGTCCGCTCAGTACCAATATTTTCTACGGCTCTGCATTTTGGTGATGGAACCCAGCTGGTATTAATTGGTAAAATCGGGTAATATTAATTCCGGTATTAATGATTTGTAAGTAATATATTTTTTATGTAGCTAAACCGATGATTCCCTAAATTGAATTTTTTTTAACTCTTAATAATGTGAATTAATGTTTCTATGTTTCAGAATATTTTGTATAAATTTGCAGAATTTAAATGTAAAAAAATCACTTGTAAAATAAATTAACAATTTCATTACCATTGACTTTAGAAATTACTCTGCCTCAAAATGATACTCACTGAGGAAGCCTATACGGCGAAAACACGTTCTGGTGATCCTTTTAAAGCTTTAGTATTATTTTATACCAAAAAAAAATTATTTATTCCTGCCATATGGCTTTTTTAATTTAAATAAAAGTCTATATTGTTTATTCTGATACATGTCTTGCTGCCTGGTCTTTTTCATTGATACACATTTTTTCCTGAGCCCACTTATTCATCCATCCCACCCTGGAATCTGGATTACATCGCTGGAACCAAGGAAAAGAGAAGAAATCAACTAAACATAAGTAATCCAATCTCACAGTACTTCCATCCTACGCGTGAATTATTCAGTATATATTACATTTTTTCTTGCAAATTGCTCTTATTATACATATACATACATATGCTGTTTTAGTACATAACCATTAGGGTGTGCCCAGAACCCTTTCTCTTGCTTTAATTTCATTAGCAGTTTATAGGGCATTTTATTTTATCATTTATTTTACTTAAAAATATTATAAATGTCCAAAAGTCTACTACGTACCTTGGGGGAAAGGTCCGATTACACCGCTCTAAGATACTGTGGAGTACCCTCATGCTAGGATGCCTCTTGTAGTGAACCAGTAAATGAAGATTCATAGAGCTGTGCTGCTCTGTACAGAGATTATAGATACACCATGTGAAATCTACTGAATACACACGTCCAACTGAGGGTCAAAGTGACAAAATGTTCCTGTCACCAATGGGTCTACCATTTTTTCCCTCCCTTGGTATTTGTATTCCCAAGTGTCTTACTGGGATTAAGACCTCTGTCCCTGTTGCTGTGTCTCTTGTAATATTTTGGTGAACGCTAAACCTCACAGGTAGGATATTGTTTGGTTCCCTGAAGGTAGGTAGTTTGGCCAACAATTCAAGTATCGGAGGGGTAGACAGGGTTCTGTATACAGGCACCAACATCTCAGACCAAAGTGGGATCCGTGACACCACAGCACCGACCAGCCGCTAGAAAAAGCCGACAAACGGGAAAAAAAAAAAGGATTGAAACTTAAAAAATTTGAAACGCTGTTTGCAAAAATAACTGCTGGATAAAAATGTCTGGAATTAACATATAAAGTCCTATGAATAATAATAATAAAAGGGTATGTTACAGAGGGGAAAAAAAACGCTATCCGGAAAAACCAGAAATTCTTTTTTTTTGCCAAAAGATGCCTAAATGATCCTAGAAAAAATAAAGAGTCTTTTTGCTGCAAATTAAAATAATAAATGGTTTAATAAATATTGAATAAAAATGGGAATATTGTTTACAAACCTATGGAAATTTATTTAAGATTACAAAACCTATGGGATTCGCCTGATTAAACCTGCCGAATGAAACCACTGAACATCAGGGCATTTCTCTGACATTTCTCTGACATTTCTCTGCTGTTCGATGTTCTCTGAATAGATTAACCATTACTTCTCTATGGAGATTTCACTGCTGCCGAATATCACCGTATTAGCCAATATTTGGGAATATTAAAGAATAGACACAAAACCGTTTTTTCTGCACATATGTATATTTTGTTGTATCCCCAGCCAAGTCATTATTGCTGCTGACTCTTTCCGTGTTTTTCTTTTTAATCCCAAAGTGGAATGGTTCCTGGTGAGGGTATAAATGTAAACCCACCAGTCTCTCTCGTGACAGATAAGGCCCCCGGCACACGAGCGTATTTACGGCTCATGTGCGCTCGCAATTCCCTGCGTCCGTGCGTTTTTGACGGGGAAAGCCATCCACCGGACGTGAAAAAGCCCTCCCCGTCAAAAAGCTAAACGGACGCTGACAGGATACAAAGCGCGATTCTCCATAGGAGGATGGCGCTTTGTATGCTGAGCGCAGAGAGTGGAAGGAATGGCCACTTTCACGGACGTTCCTTCCTCTCTCTGTTAACGCTCGTGTGCCGCCAGCCTAAGCAGCATGAGCATATGTGGTTGCCTAGAAAGCAGCTCTTGGCTTCATTAGGTAGGACTCATCTGACCAGTGGTGCCGTGACGTGGCAGTTGAGCCTACACTTTAAAGGCCATTCAAGTAAACCAAAACCTCTAATTGTGTTTAGTTTCACATGGAGCTACGGGGTGAGCGCAATTGACCACCGTTTTTCTTGTTATGTTTTATACACGTAGCAGGCTGGATACTTCTGATCCACGCAGCCAGCTTGTTAGGGAATAGAAGAAACTGGGCTTTTTTTGCACATAAATATTTGTAGATTTTCCAGGTTTTGAATAGCCACATGGCCCCGAAATTGCACCGTACGGGGAAATTCACCATTTGGAGGAATTCCGGCTCTCTGAATAACCCCTTTAGACTTTATTTTCGGCATACTACATATTGGAAATTCAGTTAATTGTTCGAAATCAGTGGTTCCCAACTCCGGTCCTCAAGTCCCCCTAGCAGGCCAGGTTTCCTTGGGGAAATGCAGACTGAATCCTGCAATCGCTGAGCAGCAAATCTTATCACCTATGCTCCAGATATCTGCAAACCTGGCCTGGTAGTGGATACTAAGGACCAGGGTTGAGAAACAATGTTCTAGATTATTTCCAATATATTTTATGAATCTAAATTACCCCAGTTCTCATTTACTTGGAATTCACACTATACACTACACATAGTTGTACTTTTTCAAACGTTCCATCTACTTTTTGGCAGAGGAATACCATATCTATTGATTTTATGGATGTGGTAAAAGCTCACACTGAACTATTTTCCATCCTTGTTATTTTGTCTCAGAGATGTGCAAATCCCTAGTTGGTTCTTGACATTTCCAAGTTTACTTAGTAACCATGAATGTGTATTATATGAATGTTAAGGTTGGATAGAATATTTTGTTTTCTACATTTTAGTTACTCTTCATGAAAGTAAGCGATCTATTGAAAATATATTATTGGATTGTAATATGTGCAGGGCTAACAGGTTTCCCTAACAATTAATCCCCCAAACAGTACTCGAGCTGCATATCTTTCTACTTCGGCTGGGGTCAGACGAACGCAGTGCGAACGTGCGTTTAGGCGCATTTTATTACGGCCGTGGTAGCAGCAAATGACGTCCAACGCAGGCCCACACACGAAGTACGGCCGCACGAAAGTTCGGCCGTGCAACGCAAGCGGCAAACAAACGCATTTTCGCAAGAACGTCGAACCACTAGTACTGACGTATAGAGTGCGCTGCGTCCGCATAGCGGCGTGTGTGCGTGATTAGGAAACGTCAGACACTGCTCATGTCCGGCCAACATAACGTCCAGACGCCCAAAGTTTCCTGGTTTGGATCCGTAAAAATAACAGCCGAAATTGCACATCGTATGACCGCTATCGCGTCTTCCGTGAAAAAATATGTTCGGATGCATCAACGCACTTTTTGACGGTAGAAGTGAAAAATGTGTTCGTCTGACCCTAGCCTAAGCAGAATTACTTACATAGCTACATCGTTACATAGGCTGGAAAAAAGACAATGCATCCATCAAATTCAGCCTTTCACATATCACCTACTGCTGTTGATCCAAAGAAGGCAAAAAACTAGTCTAGCTGACCACAATTTTTTCATATTAGAAAGATTTGGGATTAGAAGAATCCTTAAAAATGCAATGACGTATATAAGAAAAACATAAACAAAAAGACGTTCCACCACCTTAAAAAACACAATGGAATATATATTGCTGATAAGTAATAAAAAAACTTCCCATAAAGTATGGAAAGCTGTAGGTAAATACCTCTGGTGATAGTTAGGTCAAGCGTATTGCATTTGGTGACTGCTGTAAACCAATTCACTACCAAAAATGTGAAATTCAATTTTGCATTGTTATACAATCTATACCAAAAAGTGGCATAGAAAACCTCCTCTGCATTCTTTTTTATTGCAAGATTAGTGTAGTCACTAGGTAGAAATCAATTCCCCGTACGTTCACTATAAAGAGCAGCTACCACTGTCACTGTAACAAAAAGTTCAGCAACTTTGCTGCTGCATTACAACAGCCAGGGAGGGGGCAGAATACAGGGAGAGCTCTGGGGTCACTCACTGCTGCACAGGGATAAGATTCAGGGGTTTTAAATTAGTGAAAATCCCTGTACAGTACAGACACAAGGTGTTACTGTAATTGCCATACACAGACATTATGCAGCACATACAGATACAAGGTGTTACTGTAATTGCCATACACAGGCATTATGCAGCACATACAGATACAAGGTATTACTGTAATTGCCATACACAGGCATTATGCAGCACATACAGATACAAGGTGTTACTGTAATTTCCATACACAGGCATTATGCAGCACATACAGATACAAGGTGTTGCTGTAATTCCCATACACAGGCATTAAGCAGCACATACAGATACAAGGTGTTGCTGTAATTGCCATACACAGGCATTATGCAGCACATACAGATACAAGGTGTTGCTGTAATTGCCATAAACAGGCATTATGCAGCACATACAGATATTGCATTGCTAATAATCTCATTATGATCACTACAAACCCCCATAAACAGGAAAGCTCACCATATCTGTTGTCTATCCGCATCACATTTACTGTATTTTACACAAAGGCAATATACACCTCTATGCAGGCCCCATGTGAAACTCTGTAAGATAATGGACACAGTCTAGAGTTTAGAACCTTTCATCCAGGAATATTTCATTAAAGGTTAAATTAATACATGAAAAATTAAAAATTGGCAAGGTTACATTAGAGACGCACCCTACACCTTTCCAACCTGGTGTTTAAGAGCTTTTCTTGGAAGCTGCCACCCTACCTGAATAGACTGCTTCTCCTAGCAGTTCCCTCATCCTATATCCTCCGATCCAGGAAAGTGACTCGATCCTCATTTTCCTACAGAGCACCGCAGTTATGGAATAACCTCCCAGACGCCATCAAATCTTCCCCCAGTCTTAAGTCACTCAAGAGATCTCTATTAACATACCTCAATACAGAATGCACCTGTAAACATGTAACATAGTGACTGTCACGGGATGGCCCAGCACCCTCAGCCAGGGGCGGTGCACAGTGACAGTGGTGGCTATGGACACTTGGGTGTGGTGGCACGCACCTAGTTTTACAAGTACTTTTATTTAGATGTGATTATTGTGTGGTGTAATAAAGTGTCCCCTGTTGGTATTGTGAAATGTAATTCCCTTTGTCTGCCACGCCCGCCGCCATTTTCTGATCACCTCGTGGTTCAGATCAGAATACTCGGATCGTAAAATGGCCGAATCGGCAACTCCCCGATTCGTAACAGCCAATACGAATCGGGGACAGGGTGCCTCCTGCCAGCGAGGGCCAATGGGACTTGTGTGGGCGGGCAGGGATCCCCATTGTATTCATAAGTGTGTAAAGTGATAAATGCGTGTGTTGTGAAAAATAAAGGCAGATTTTCCAGTGCATCCAGCCTCGCCTGATGTCCTTTACTCTCCGCCGCATATACCGTCTGAGCATCCCGCGCGGTCTCAGGGTGCGGTGTCCAGACTTAAGATCAGAACGGACTTAAGATCAGAACGGACTTAAGATCAGAACGGACTTAAGATCAGAACCGAAGGCGCGGCCGCGTACCGCGCTTCGGTATACCAAGTGAGCGGTGATCAGATCCGAAGATTCAGCCGCTCCCGTAAGATCCGAAGATTCATCCGTTTAAAGATCCGAATATTCCTCCACATAAGATCCGAATATTCCTCCGCAATCAGATCCGAATATTCCTCCGCGGCAGATCCGATCCCCAGATTCGCACGGCCGCCCGCAGACGCACTCCACACCCACAAGGTCAGTGAACCAGCTGCTCGGGACGCTGAGTGCCGTATGGCTCAGTGGTCGGGCTGGTTCTAGGCAGGGGTCCCCTCCACCGCCCGCTAACCCTTCCCCAGGGTCACGCCAGGCCGCACGAGACGCCGAGTGCGCGTCACTCGGTGGTCGGGCCAGCGGTAAGCGCCGGGGCCACGCAGATAGAGCACACCCGCAGGCGGAACAACATCTCCATTCCGTCATACTGGTGGCAGCGGTGGGATCGCTCTCTGCAGGCCCCTAGGAGACCTACGCCATGGTGGTGTACACCTATTATGACCGGGACACCCTGCGTGGGATGTTGGAAAACCGGGGAGGAACGCCGGGTAACAAGAAAAGAAAGACCCTGATCAAGGAACTGACTAAGATGGATCAGGACGGGGCGATGACGCCCGTCCCCAGCCCTGTCCACGCGGAGGTGGAGGAAGATGCTGGTCTCCGAGAGGTGCGGCGTCGGATTGCCCTGCTCGGGGATGCCCCAGCGACGGCGGACAGATGCCGGGTGATCCGGGAGTTCTACCGTGAGGTTGAACAGGAAAAGGACCGCCAGCACGAGCTGCGGTTGGCAGAGCTCCGCGGAGCAGAGCCAGAAGATTGGAACCCCGAACCCTATCCTGTGGAACCCTGGGTCGAGGCTCACAGCTCGACTGGAGCTTCACCTGGGGAATCTGCCACCCCCAGTGACTACGCTTGCGGGACTCTCAGCTCGCCTGGAGCCTGTATTGAGAACGTCACTTATCCCAGCGACTCTCGGATGGAGACTCACAGCCCGCCTGGAGCTGCATCTGAGGACGCCACATTCCCCATTGAGAAGCGGTGCTCCTGCGCTGGCACCTTCGCCGACATGAAGGCCGTGTTGGCAAGAGAGCTGCCGGAGGGCCTGGAGCAGGACCAGAGGTCCACAGAGGAACTGTGGTACGAGGCCTTGGACCATGAGCGGGACTGCCATGGTGTGTACATTCCCTCCGACGCTGTCGTCCATCGGGTGCAGTACGATGTGCGAGCAGCGTTCCTGCAAGGTCGGGCCCCAGAGGAGTGGGAGCCGAGCTCCGGAGTCTGGTGCAGGAGGAGAGATCGCACTGGACGCCGCGTACCGCGCGCTCCGGTGGCTAACCGCCTGTCCGACAGCGCGCCCGATGGGAGGCAGTTCCATTGCAGGGCCTCGCTACGGAGGCACGGGGCTGCTCTACGCGAGCATGGCCGCCGACCCCGAGTTTGGAGAGGAGACGGAGGAACGGATGGAAGACATCCTGGAGCGACGGGAACTGGAGATCCCGTCAGACAGCAGGGACTCGGTGTTTGAGGAGCTGGAGTCCCTAGCAGAGCGAGAGTGGGAGCTCGAGGTGGCTTATCGAAGACTGTTGGACGGCGTTCCGCAGTCGAGCCTGAGCTCCCCGTGGTGGGACGGGTCGGCGGAGGAAGTCGACAGTCCCAGGTTTGGGACCTATGGGAGGCCGAGGCGGACCCATGGGTGCCCGTGGGGGTTCCGGCAGAGGAAGATACCCCCTTCACCCCGCAAGAGGACAGGGTGGCCGAGGCCACGGGTCCAGCGGGGGAGGAGACGGATGGTCTCCCCGGGATGGGTTGTGCGCAACCATTGTTTGCCCCGGGGGTGAAGTGACCATCCTTCCCCAAGGAGATCTCCAACCAGCGGAAGAGCTGGCTACGGGGCAGAGCGCCGCTGCCTCTGCCCACTGCTTACAGTCTGCCAGGAGGAGCAGACAGATGGTTCCCCCGGGATGGGTTGTGCGCAACCATTGATTGTCCCGGGGGAGGAAGAAACCATCCTCCCACAAGGAGATCCTCACCCAGCTGAAGAGCTGGCCACGGGGCAGAGCGCCGCTGGCCTCTGCCCACTACCCCCAGTCTGCCAGGTGGAGCAGACGGATGGTCTCCCCGGGATGGGTTGTGCGCAATCATGGTTTGCCCCGGGGGGTGAAGTGACCATCTCTCCACAAGGAGATTTCCACCCAGCGGAAGAGCTGACACCAGGGCAGAGCGCCGCTGGCCTCTGCCCGTCTCTCCCACCTTGCCCCGCGGGGCAGAGTGAGGTTGACCCCGTGCAACTGCTGTGGCATGCATTTGGAACCTTCGTCGGCTGCAGGGAAGAGCAGCCAGGTTTGGCCCTACTTGCTTCTTCGGTTGCCGGGCCCGTACCTGGCCATCCAGCGGAAGAGCTGGCAACGGGGCAGAGCGCCGCGGGCCTCTGCCCATTTTGGCAACCCTTGGGCTCGGGGGCCCCACGCAGCCACGGTGCTTTCCCACCGTTGACCTGGGCACCCGGGGCGTGTGCATTTAGCACCCGGGTTCCCCGGGTGAGCAGTAACCCTGGAGGGGACACAGGAGGCACGCCGGCCCAGATGTATGTCCTCTCGCCCAGCCGGGGAAACTCCAAGGACATGGGGTCCCGACCAAGCTGGCACGGCCGCAAGGCCAAATGGAGAGGCCTGGTGACTCGGCCTCCCCAGACTGACTATGGGCCTGGGAGCACCGACTTCCCCGGTATGACCCGGTGGGGTCAGACCAGGTGCGTCGAACTGGGGGAGGGGGAGGAGTGTCACGGGATGGCCCAGCATCCTCAGCCAGGGGCGGTGCACAGTGACAGTGGTGGCTATGGACACTTGGGTGTGGTGGCACGCACCTAGTTTTACAAGTACTTTTATTTAGATGTGATTATTGTGTGGTGTAATAAAGTGTCCCCTGTTGGTATTGTGAAATGTAATTCCCTTTGTCTGCCACGCCCGCCGCCATTTTCTGATCACCTCGTGGTTCAGATCAGAATACTCGGATCGTAAAATGGCCGAATCGGCAACTCCCCGATTCGTAACAGCCAATACGAATCGGGGCCAGGGTGCCTCCTGCCAGCGAGGGCCAATGGGACTTGTGTGGGCGGGCAGGGATCCCCATTGTATTCATAAGTGTGTAAAGTGATAAATGCGTGTGTTGTGAAAAATAAAGGCAGATTTTCCGTGCATCCAGCCTCGCCTGATGTCCTTTACTCTCCGCCGCATATACCGTCTGAGCATCCCGCGCGGTCTCAGGGTGCGGTGTCCAGACTTAAGATCAGAACGGACTTAAGATCAGAACGGACTTAAGATCAGAACGGACTTAAGATCAGAACCGAAGGCGCGGCCGCGTACCGCGCTTCGGTATACCAAGTGAGCGGTGATCAGATCCGAAGATTCAGCCGCTCCCGTAAGATCCGAAGATTCATCCGTTTAAAGATCCGAATATTCCTCCACATAAGATCCGAATATTCCTCCGCAATCAGATCCGAATATTCCTCCGCGGCAGATCCGATCCCCAGATTCGCACGGCCGCCCGCAGACGCACTCCACACCCACAAGGTCAGTGAACCAGCTGCTCGGGACGCTGAGTGCCGTATGGCTCAGTGGTCGGGCTGGTTCTAGGCAGGGGTCCCCTCCACCGCCCGCTAACCCTTCCCCAGGGTCACGCCAGGCCGCACGAGACGCCGAGTGCGCGTCACTCGGTGGTCGGGCCAGCGGTAAGCGCCGGGGCCACGCAGATAGAGCACACCCGCAGGCGGAACAACATCTCCATTCCGTCATAGTGACTATATACAGAATGCACCTGTAAACATGTAACATAGTGACTATATACAGAATGCACCTGTAAACGTGTAACATAATTACTATATTTCCTACATATTTATTTTCTGTGTTAATCTGTATATTTGTGCTGTTGTTGTTTTAATATCTTGCAGTTATTGCTTTGTATTTCTGTAACGACTGTAAAATTTCAATGTTCTTGAACCCAGGACATACTTGAAAACGAGAGAAATCTCAATGTGTCCTTCCTGGTAAAATCCTTTATAAAGAAATAAATCTCTATGCAGAATTGCCATTCTATTCTATATTTGTTAATTGTTTAACCCCATGTTTCAAATAAATGTTATAATAATTTTTTTAACAAAAATCACCTGGTAGTGAAGGAGTTAAACAATCAGTACAATTTATTTTCCAAACTTATTGCAATGAAACTGTAATTTTCCTCCTTGTTCTATCCTTTCTATACTTTGCAAGAAAGACGTGTTCCTAAAACATGACAAACAATTTAATCTATTGTAAAGTATTCTTTTGCAGCAATGAGAAGGAAAACAGCTAAATAATTTCCCATCCTACAGTCTATTATGTTAAAAAAAGCATGAATACTTCTTGATGAGTTACACATGCATACAGGGTTATCCAAAGAGATCCGAATGGCTGGAAAAAGGTAACCGAACGCTGAAAATCCATGTACGGTTACCTTTCTTGGACATTTGGCTATCCAGAGAACAGGCAATTCGCCAAATCCTGGCGAATTGGCTGCACATACGGTGCCTGTTCAGTGCCTGTTCGAGGGCAGTGAAATCCCCATAGCTTTGTCTATTCAGAGAACACAAACCAGCAGTGAAAGGTTCCCGAAATGCCCTGCCATTCTGTGGTTTAATTCGGCAGGTTTATTCAGGCTTCAATGTTAAAAATATTCCCGTTTTAATTCAATATCTAATAAACCGTTTATTATAATATTCTGCAGTAAAAAGTCTCTTTATTTATCGAAACAAAATTAGGATATTTTAAGCATTTTTCTGGATTTTTTTTAAGTTTGCTTATTTTTTCTGTAACAGCCCTTTTTATTATCATTCATTGGATCATATGTAAATTTCAGACATTTTCGCTCAGTGGTTTCTTTGCAAACAGCATTTCACTTTTCAAACATTCAAGCAAACTGTTTTCTCTAATTTATTCACTTCACTCGTCTGCGGTCTCGGCTTTTTCCGCCGGCTTCGCTGCGTGTGATCGGCTCCTGCTCGGGTTTTTCCAGCGTTTTCGGCAGGTTAGAGTGGAAGCAACATCCACTCTCATAGACATTCCTTCCGCTCTCAAAAATGCTTGTTTGACCGCAGTCCTAATCCTATCCCACTACACACCCACCTTACACAAACCTATACACACCCAATCACATGTATGCAGTCTAGATCAGGAATCTCAAACTCTCTCGCCCCAAATGTTTCTGAAAGACAATTCGGATGATTTTCTAGCCATCTACATCATTCAAATAATTCTTGGGATTGTAGGCAATAAGCATTTGGGGGGGGGGCGGAAAGCTGAGACTTCTCCTATCACCAAGCCTATCATCCAGGTGCGTCACCAGTCCTTTAGACAGCTGGGTTTCATAATGGTGACAGAGAATATGACCTAACATGCAGGCAAAACAACGAGCCTGAAATTCATTGAGTCCAATATACAAGCTGTGTCAAGGGGAGCCAGAAATACACAGGGAGTATATTCAGAGAGGGCTGATCTGCCCCTGAAATTGCACCGAACAGGGAATTTCCCTGTATGGTGCAATTTTGGGGCAATTCAGCTATTCATAAAGCAGGCAGTTCGCCACATTTTGGCGAATTGCCATCAAAACATGTTATCTGTTCAACGGCAGTGAAATCCCTTTAGGCTAGGGTCAGAGTGGGGCAGTCGGAACGCGCGTGCAGACGCACTAAATCACGGCGGCAGTAGCAGCACATAACGGCCAATGACGGCCAATATACGCAGTACGTGCGTACGAAAGTGCGCCGACACCACGCAACCAGCAAATGAACGCATTTTTCTCAGAACGTGAAACCGCTGCTACTGACGTACAGAGTGCGCTGCGGCTGCATGGCAGCGTGTGTGCGTGATTAGGAGACGTCAGACGCTGCTAGTGTGCGGCCTACATAACGTTCAAACAGCCGGATTTCCCTAGACTTCTTTTTACCCCACCGTCATGAAATACGTCCAGAATTGCGCATCGTCTGACCACTTAAGCGTATTCCGTGAAAAAATGCGTGCGCACGCATCGACGTACATTTTGACGGTGGCCGCAGAAAATGCGCTCATCTGTCCCTAGCCTTAGAGAAGCAATGGTTAATCTATTCAGAGACACCGAACAGCACGTCGAAATATCAGTGAAACACCTTGATGTTCGGTGGTTTCATTCGGCAGGTTTAATCAGGTGAATCCTGTAGGTTTCTCCATTAAGAATATTCATGTTTTTATATAATATCTATTAAAATATTAATTCTTTTAATCTACAGCAAAAAGTCTGTATTTTTTTTGGTTTTTAGGATTTTTTCAGATTTTTTTCTATTTTTCTTTTATAAATAGCGTTTTCTCTTTTTTCTGTATCAGATCTTTTTATTATTATTCATAGGAATTATATGTCCTTTTTTTTTTCCCCATTAATTTTCTTGTCGGCTTTGCCAGCGGCTGGTCGGCGCTGTGTTTGGCGGATCATCGGCTTTTTCCAGATGTGTTCGGCGGCAAAGATCCAATAAGCCACCGGAATCCACTGAAATTATTGGATCCGATAATTCCGGCTGTTATGCGGCGTTATCTATTTTTAATTCTGCGGTTTTGCGGGGGCTTTTCCCTGCGCTTTGGGGATCCTGCGGTAAATGCTTAATTCACCGCAGGGTTGAGGAATTTGATTCTCCGAAGTTCGGGGCACGAGAGAGAACACCTGAATAACCCCTCAAATATTCTCATGAAAACATTTCCACTGCCAGATGATTGCTGTAAGAGATACCGAAATGTGCTTTTAAAAGGTAATATAAATCTAATTCTGTAGAGCAGGTTAAATGTGCATCCTTTATGAAAGCAACTAGAAAATTGTGAGAAAGTTGTTTGATCAGCACATTTGCTTTAAATGGGATTGTAAGTGTAAATTTATCAGATGACCCAGCCTAACAAGATGCTGCTGATTCTAACAATGATCATCACCAGCATGGACTTTGTGATGTCAGTGCTATCACAATGAGCCGGGACCTGGAAATTGTGAGAAATAATTACACATATCTTGTATGAGAAACGAGTGAGGAAAGAAAGCTTTATTTTATTTATGACTACAAATTATTTTAAAAAATAGAGAAAAGTAATTAAGGAATTTAATTTTTGTTAAGGAAAAAACGTATTACGAAATAAGATATTCGGAATATTCTGTATTTGCAGCTCTTTCTATTCTGAGCCCTGGTGGTAAATTGTTAACCTTATTATAATTTCTTCTGTTTGTAGTATATTCTATTAAACCCATTCATAAAAAGGGGATTTTTCAGAAAACCAATGTCATGAACCAGTAGTTTTTCAGAAAATAATTTTTAACCCCCTCCACTACCAAGTGATATTCCAAAAATCCGCTGTCAGGAACCAGTGTTTTTTGAAAAATCATTAATTATACAGTAAAAAATATTTAGGAATATTCCCAATGTATTTCTTACTGTAATCTATATGAAACAACAGACCACCGCTATGTCACGGCGGTACCCCGCGTGAGCAGTGGTGGGGCCCATGTTCAGGATTAAGAGCCCAGTGCAGGGGATACTACTCAGACAACACATATAATGACAGAAGGTGAGACATCACAAGACTAGGCAGAGACTCCTGCACGGCACTACCAAAAGGAACCCTAATACTAACAGGTTGGCCTTTAGAGTAGCCGGATCTGAGTTAATAGAAAATACCTCAGGGCCATGCAGAGTCTCAGAATATGAACAGTATATACAGAAAGGAGTCAGCACAGTAAAGACAAACTTGTGGTCATAGAATAGCCAGGGATCAGAACACCAGAGAGGGACGTCAGAACAAGCCAAGGTCATACACAGAATATCAGCAGAGAAATAAACAATTAAACCAGAAAACAAAAGCACACAAAAGGAAAACCAAAATAAACAAAGGACGCTGCCACAGGAGTAACAAACAGACAGAGGGAAACAGAGAACCAAAAATATACTAGAACAAAATATACAAACAGAGCAGGAAGTTGCATGAAACAGGAGCACAGAGCAACATTGACTTGGAGTGACTCAAAAAACATGGAGCAGTGCATTATGGGAGCAGTGCTCTTAAATAGGGAGTGGATCAGAACATCAGAGAGGTGAGCTGAGTGCAAACAAGAAACCCCTGGGTTGGAACCCAGCAATGACAACAGGAACCAAGCCCTGAACCGGATCAGCTCACATACAGGGCTGGAAACGTGTCACACTACACAAAACCAGAATAGACCCTGAACCCGAGACGATATAGAACTTTATTAATCCATATAAGACTAAAAATAATGACCCATGCACCACAGATACATAGCCATGGTCCAGGTCTTTAAACATACAAAAACAACATTTAGTGAATCATGACATTCAAGGAGGAGGTCCAGAGAAGGAATATAGGTATTAGGCTCCATTAGCGGAAAAGCCCAAATATTACCCATTATAACTACAAATATTGCTTCAGCAACAATGGTAACACAATCACAGTGGTGGCAGAAACCTATACCATAGCGCAGATCTAGAGAACTAAATGATCTGCATATGTTTGCAGGAATACCAACAGCGCCTGTGTATTCTTGTACAATAGAGTACCATATTTATATATTGCATCTCGCCAAACTACCATCCATTACCAAAGGCAAAAAGATGAATTGGCTTATCCATTATTGTTGTTTAATAACACATATGCTCCACCTATCCAAAAAACGGATCTGATATATACAGGGTAGTCTAAACCGCCTATACCTCAGCAGTTCAAGCTGCCTACAACTACCAGAGTGCCAAATACTAAAAGCATCCTTAGATCACAACTCCCATAATGCATAACACAATCTTTTAAAATCAACACATGGCGCCCACGCAACACATTTCACTCTTTCCTTTCTCTGATAGTTACACAGTCTGTAATAAAGACGTGTGTCCATCGAGTGCAGCCTTTCACACATCATCTACTGCTGGGCAGAGAAAGGGGGGTGAAGCGCCCACCGGAAACGAGTGTCTAAACCACTCGCTGAATGTTGTGTATGGAGGTTTCTCTAAATACCTGAATAGCAACTAAACAAAAGGAATACAACACAGCGCTTAAAGACCTGAGTCCATAAGAAAGTGGAATAGACACACTATATGTCCATAAACAATAGTCCTTATCTTCAAGCGATAGTCTTCTTTAGAGTGCAGATGATAAAGCATACACTGCAGGAAAAAACAGAGAGAGGACCAAGATTGCGCAGTACATCAGCACCCGATTGGAGTAAGTTATATTTGTATTTATCTCACATTCTAGGGAGCCTACAGCCGGCTCTCAGGAATACAGCGGACAGGGACTTATATCAGGTGCCCATAAACCCTTCGATCTACTTCTCCAGTGTTGCCAAAAGAGTAATACTGCAAAAAATTGACAAGACCAAAAGAAAGCACCTCTTGGTGCAGTAAATCACAAATAACTTGGTGGTTAAAAAGAGAGCTAAATTCAAACTCACAAACGATTGAGCCTCTATTCACAGTTCGCACAGGGAATCATACAGGTGTTCCCCAAACCTTCTTTCCAGGATCATAAAGGCAGACAGCAGTTGAATTAAAGTAAAAACATTTATTTGTTTAAAACAGACAGATCATATCTACCAGGACGCGTTTCGCCAGGATGGCTTCCTCAGCTGGTGATTACACTTCTGTACTTGCTGCTGCCTTTTATACAATCCCTTTACCCCTCAATAAACATTTCACAAATGTTAATTCACAATTATAGCGTAATAACTAACAGGTGCATTAAAATCACGTCTGCCATCTTGCGCATGCGCATAAGCTCCTAATTTCTCCGTGGGGCAAGGAATCTAATCCTTCCCCAATCCATTACGGCGCATGCGCAAATACTAGTGCGTTCCACCCTGGAATGCCGGAACCAGTGGACGGAACAGAGTCTGACGCTACTCCCACCTACATGCGTGGACATATCTCCACGCTCCACACCAAAACATCGAATCGAATCGCCCAGAGCTACACTATCAAATTATATTAATAAGATTTTAATGGTGACATATCTAAGACCTCTGTGTTTATTTATTTAGGGATCCGCTCTATTTATAACTCAACCCCCGGTGAAGATTGAACACGTATATGTTAAAGTGCCTAGTTATATAGAATAAAGTGTTAACAATGCATATTCCAATGTGCATGGAAGATTAAAGTGCTATAAATATATCAATTGCACATATATATATAAGTGCTCTACATTAAGTATTATGTGCCTAATTATAACAATAGAAATACCCCTAATGTAGTATTCAAGAATTTAAAGTGCTAGTTATATTCCCATACATTATAAATAGAGAACTGGTTATATATCATATCGTGTACTCCTAACCACCCCATATATGTAATAGATATTATAGGTACCTCAAGATATGTACCATATATACCATAATGTATATATATTAAATAGCGTTAAATTAATCAATTCTGTGCAATTTAATAATTATAAATGTTATAGGTTCCCCAAGATTTATGATACTATAATGTATAACTACAAATAGATAAATTATGTGCAAAACCTTTGTAAATAATAATAGTGCATACTAGATTCTAAAATGACAACTATTAAAATAAATCTTTTATACCGTGAAAAAATTTAAAACTCTATAATTAACCAACCCAATTTATAAACTTTTAGGCATTAAAATACCATCAGTATCATATGTATTGAACCACATTATAAGAGAACACACTTAATTAAAGTGCATATACCGCTCATCAAATCAATATAATGTCTCAGGGGAATAGGTTAAAAATTTATTAATAATGTACCAATATGTGCATATTCTAAAAGTGCATATCAATTCTATAATAGCATACCAAAAATATTCTACTCCATAGGTATCTTAACCCTAAATGGGGATCAAAATAAGTAGCCATTAAAGTGCTGTATAGTACACAATAAAGTGCAGTGAATATGTGCAAACTTACATAGACGATAATGTATACTGTATTGTAATATTATTAATTTGAAACCTCTAGGGACTAGATTCGCATGTAACCATAACATAGCTAGCCATTAAATTAGTGTGTAACCATAACATAGCTATTAAAGTGCTGTATAGTATACAATAAGGTGCAGTGAATTATGTGCAATTCATCTACTGCTGTTGATCCAAAAGAAGGCAAAAATCCCAGTCTGAAGCGTTCGCCAATATGCAACATAGTGAGGAAAAAATGCCTTTTTGACCCCAGATAGTGTCAGATTTCTCCTTGGATCAAGCAGCTTTTACTCACATAGTAAATAATATTATAATCCTTAATATTATTATCTCCCACCTTGACTACTGTAATCTCCTCGTGTCTGGCCTTAAGAAATCCCAGATTCTCCCAATGGAGTCTGTAATAAACGCCTCTGGCAGGCTCATCCACCTCATCATCCATACCTCTCAGACCTCACCCCATTGTCAATCTCCACTCTTTTTCCTTTAGAATTCAGTCAAAATAATGGTGCTCACATACAAAGCTCTCCATAACCGCGCCGCTGACTGCATCTTCTTTCTTATTAGCAGGTATATTCCATCCCGTCCACTTCGCTCTGCCAATGATCTGATATTATCATCTCCTCGTATTCACACCCCCATCTCTCGCCTTCAGGACTTCTCCTGAGCTGCCCCCTTTTTATGGAGCTCCCTCCCTCAACATCAGACTCTCCCCGTCTCTCCGGCCCTTCAAGAAGTCTCTGAAAACACAATACTTTAGAGAAGCCTATCGGCTCACTCTGCAATCCTCCACTGTACGTTTCTCGTTCCATCTTCCCCAAGTGCACCCCATGCACCCCACTGCTTCACATACTCAGCTTTTTATCCTCACCTAGTGGGTCACCCTCTCCTCTTAGATTGTAAGACTCGAGCAGGGTCCTCTCTCCTACTGTTCTGTGTGTTTAACTTGTATGTACATTTGTTGCTATGTCTCTCCCATTGTACGGCACTTTATTAATACTTTTCACTGTAACAGTTTTTTAAAAATTTTTTTACCCCAGTAATGTGTGAAAACATATAGGGCTCTATTAACTGCTTTGCGCGCAGCGTTAAACGTTAATGCGCGTAAATTAACGCTGGTATTACAATCCGAGTGCATTTTTTCATCCGTCAAAAAATAACGCGCGTAAAAAAGACGCTCAAAAACTTGCGCGCATTATCGCTGCGTGCAGAAATCGGTAGGCGAACTGTTTTTTTACGCGATTCAGCCAATCTGAATTAAGAACCACAATTATCTCCCGTTAAGTTTTTGCGCATGTCAAAATCAAATCAATATATATGCAGCAGCAATAATGAAAACACGCAAAACCTTTCAATTTTATTGTTTGGGTATGCGTAGAATGTGTAACTATACATTGTTGTATTTTTTTTTGGGCTGGTGTATTTGGGTTCGGCCAGAACGTTCAGATTTGCCGTTACCACTAGGGATGGGCGTTTGGTTCAATTCGAACGTGAGTTTGAATCGAACATCGGCCGTTCGGGTGTTCGGCAAATGCCGAACATTATGTGATGTTCGCGGTTTGTTCGATCGCGGATATTCCATAATTAAAAATGCGTCCACAGGTCTCCTAAATGTACCGGCGGCTGCCGGTACATTTAGGAGACCTGTGGCCATGGCCCCTGGCTCCCGTAACTCACCTGTCCTGCAGCTGTCCCGGCCTCCTGTTCCCCGGTCCGTCAGCTCCTCTGGTCCATATGGCCGCGGCTCCTCTCTGCCCCACGTCTTCATGCTGAATGATCTGATTGGGCAAAGTCCTGCGCCTGACCTGGACTTTGCCCAATCAGGGCTCTAATTCAATATTGAGCCCTGATTGGGCAAAGTCCAGGTCAGGTGCAGGACTTTGCCCAATCAGAGCTCAGCATGAAGATTAGCTTTAACCAAGCTCTGATTGGTTAAAGTCTTGCACCGACTTTAACCAATCAGAGCTTGGTTAAAGCTCTGCCCCAAGCCTCATCTTCATGCTGAGCTCTAATTGGGCAAATTCCTGCACCTGACCTGGACTTTGCCCAAAAAGGGCTCAATATTGAATTAGAGCCCTGATTGGGCAAAGTCCAGGTCAGGTGCAGGACTTTGCCCCATCAGATCATTCAGCATGAAGACGTGGGGCAGAGAGGAGCCGCGGCCTGACGGACCGGGGAACAGGAGGCCGGGACAGCTGCAGGACAGGTGAGTTATGGGGGCCGGGAGCCGCAGGTCTCCTAAATGTACCGGCAGGCGCCGGTACATTTAGGAGAACTGTGAACACATTTTGCGTGTTCGGCCACCATTGGTTAACATTGTGTTCGAGTTCGTATGCGAACATTTCGGCCGTTCGGCTGTTCGGATACGAACCGAACACAGGGGTGTTCGGCTCATCACTAGTTACCACCAGCTTTTAACCCTTTCGCTGCTGAGGCTTTTCCCGCCCCTGTGCTGAGGTCATTTTTTACCTGTTTTGCGCATCATGTTTAAACGTGTTTTTAAGGCTTATTTTAGTATATGACACCGACATATTATATATCGTTCTTTCCGTCAGACTCGGTAGATTCATAATATGTCATTATTATATGTATACGTTATGTCATGTCTGTATATTATAACAAAAAATGCAATAAAATATGTATTTTCAATAATTTACAATGTGTAAAGTGTTTTTTTTTCACATTTTAACATGCGAGCAATTGCGGTTATATTTTGTATGGGGTGCGCTTGTTAAAAAAAATTAGAGATGGGGTCTCGTTACATTTTTTTTTGGGGAAAATGACACTATTTTTAACAAACGCACCGCATACAAAAATCGTTAGTGCAGCATCATTGTTCACATTATAATTGAAATGGGAACAATATTGCTGCATTAACAAACCAAAAAAAATAAAAAAAAAGTGTTTATTTTTTTTTTTTTTAATTTTTTTTTAATTTTTTTTTATTTTTTTTTTTCTTTTTTATTTTTTTTTTACAAAATTTTTAACTTTCATGTTTGGTATCGTTGGAACGGCCATGCTCTGGCCGATCCAACGATACCAAAATTTAACCCCTAACTGCCACGGATCGGGAGATAGGGAGTTCATTGCAACTCCCTATCTCCACACTTGGTGGCAGTTAGGGGTTAACTGTAGGACTGGCGTCATCGTGCTACGCACGATGACGCCAGTCCTCTGGGGGAGTTCCCGGAAGCTTGGCCGACATCCAAGATGTCGGCCAGCTCCCGGGAAGGATCGCGAACCGGCGCTTTTCAGCGCCGATTCGCGATCCAGCTCCCCAGGGGTTAATGCCAGGCATCATTTGGAAGGGCAGGCTGTGCCTTCCAAATGATGCCTGGGTTAAGCCCCTGTGCGCCGCCGATCGGAGGGAGAGAGGTCCGAAGGACCTCCCCCCCTCCCTTTCAGGCGCCTCCTCCGCACATGCGGGGGGGGCGCCTGAATTAGGTGTCATCGCGCCCCCGCGATGACACCTAATGTTGGCGGCTGCTGGTCCGGATGCGCGGCTGACATCCAGGATGTCAGCCCGCACCGGAGGGGCCAGCGATCGGCCGGAACCCGGCCGAACGCTGACCCCGATGCGAGGACGCGCTCAGCGCGTCCTCCGCATACCAGCGGGAATGCTGAGGACGCGCTGAGCGCGTCCTTAGCATTCAAGTGGTTAAAAGACGTTAAAATTATGCCGTAGATTGTAATACCATCCCCGTACCAGCGCACGAACGCATTTGCGCTCACAATGTTAAGTATAGGACGCGCAAAGTACATTACACTCGCAAAGGGTTCGCGCAGGTTCACCAGCGGTAGACGTTAACGTGCATTTTTTGCGTGGACATTGTAATGCAACGTTCAGAGCAAAGGGTTTTGCCCCTTGCGTTAATGTGTTTTTGTGCACGCGTTAACGTTTGCGCGAAGAAGTTAATAGAGCCCATAATAATTATTCGCTGCAGATGTCCTGTAATAGATGTATTTAAAATTCCATTTTATGAATAAATCTAGTCTGATACAAAGGACGGGAATCAGATGATTTGTACCATTTGGTTTGCACCCTTTTATGAAACATATGTTGTCAACGTATCCCGAGGAAATCTTGATTTATCATCTTATTTGTTGACGTTGCCATTAGATTATGTTTTGCTGCTTCCAAACAATCTCAGTCGCTCGTAATAATAACCACTTAGTGGAAACAAACATGTTTAATACATTTAGCATAAATATCCATCAGAAAGTAGCTGGAAATACAAGGTTAGTCATTTTCCATTCATAAGATCAATTCTGTCTGAATATTTCCTTTCATGGCAAGTGCTCGTCCAGTCTAATGAAGTGTTAGGTGCTGGAAAATCATGTTGTCACAAATGAATTAACTGCCATGCTAACCCCGCTTAGCTCTGACCATGGTAGGTGGCACGAAGACAAAGTGGGGCTTTCACGCAGGTTTAGCAAGAAGCTAGTTTAAAACCCACCTGGGTAAGGAAAGCAGTCACTGCTGGAAAAATGAAAGTTAAAGCGAAGCGATTTTAATTGCTCACCGGCAGTTTTGCCAAGTACAACATCTAGCTGTGAAATACTGCGTCTCGAGATAAATACATGGTACGCTTATTAGCATTTCTTCACGATTCAAAAGTCGAGTTTTCGGCTTTTCGCTTGACATTTTCATATTATCCTCTACCCTAAAAACACTGGTTACGCAGCTAAGACTCAGGCTCAGATAAAATCGAGATAATATCGTTAAATATGTATTCAAGGACACAAGCGAGACTACCCATTATCATCATAAGGAGGGGAGCTGAAATCATATTTCACATATTTGACATTTCGGTCCTCTCTCGTTCCCCGCACTTCTGGGAATCAAATTCCCGACCCTGCGGTGAATTCAGCATTCATCGCAAAGTCCCCGAAGTGCAGGGAAAAGCTGCCAAACTAATCTGAAAAATCGCCGATACAATCCGAGAATATCGGATCAATATAACGCCGGAAAAAGCCGACGAACGGGGTAAAAGCAAAAACAAAAAACAAAACAATTGAAACTTTCAAAATTTTAAACACTGTTTGCAAAAAACTACCAGACGAAAATGTCTCGAATTAACATAGAAGGTCCTATGAATAATAATAAAAAGGTCTGCTACAGAAAAAAAACGCTATTTAAAAAAAAAATTGGGAAAAATAGAATTTGCCGAAAAAATCCCGAAAAATGCCTAAGATATCCAAAAAAATAAATAAACAAAGTGTCTTTTTGCTGCAAATTAAAAGAATAGACATAACATTGTAACCTATGTGATTCACTTGATCAAACCTGCCGAATGAAACCACCAAGCATCAGGGCATTTCACTGACATTTCTCTGCTGTTCGGTGTCTCTAAATATATTAACCTTTGCTTCTCTATGGGGATTTCACTGCCGTCGAACAGGCACCGTATTTCACTGGCAATTCGCCAATATTTGGCAATTTGCCAGGTTTTGAATAGCCGAATGGCCCTGAAATTGCTCTGTACAGGAAATTCACTGTTCGGTGCAATGTGGAGGCCAGTTTGGCTCTGTCTGAATAACCCTGTTAGAGTATAGATTTGTTGAACATATACTGTCACGCACAATATTATGTCCTATGATCTATATGAAGCTAATGTGAAACTTTCATCACCTTCACATGCTGTTAGTAAATAAACTTACAGATAAACATAACAGAAAATTTACAAATTACTTTTTTTCCCCGTTCTTTTATCGTAAAAAAAAAATTGTGGTAAAAAAACAACATACTTATGTCTAGTATACAAAGAAATATATCCATAAATTATAATTTATGAAATACGAATTAAAATTTCACATGGATATTGTCAACCTTCCATAAAATCGCTTTTCCTTAATTATAAAGTAGGAATTGTCCCAGAGTATAATTAATGCATGATTTACTGTATTAGTCCCATTTGGCAGTCAGATGTTGCCATCTGCTGTCCAAAAGGAGCTATTGCAGCTGGAGCTCTGAGCTGCAGTAAGTGAATATCTCCATGTTGAACACAAACATTCACTTGAAAAAACTTTTGTAGCACCTCGGTTGTCATGCTTGAGGTGCTAAAACCTTGGGGGCACCTTCTGGAACCCGAAATTCGTTTGCAACAGATTTTGCTTGCAATGATACAGCCTAGCTCCAGATCGTGTTCACGCAATCTTGGTCTGGTGTGTCAGCTACCGCTGATTGAGTAAACACGATCATGCTAGTGAAGGGGTTAATAATAAAGTAAAATATAATTTGGCAATTTCCCAATGTATTTTACACTGTAGAAGCCCTATTTGACAGGCAGACATTGCCAGCTGCTACTGGAGCACTACTGCATCTGGGGATCCATGTCTTAAACACAGATTCCGTTCTGCTCAAACCGTTGTTGCACCTCTGATGTAATGCTCGAGGTGCTAAAACTTTTGAGGCATGTTGTAGAGTCTAATTGCAAACAAAATCAGTTTGCAACAATCCATTTAATTTCCAGTGATACAGCATAGCTCCAGGTCGTGTTTACTTGACTGCTAAGGACGCGCTCAGCGCGTCCTGCCAAGTGTTCCTCCTGTGCTACGGACACACTGAGTGCGTCCTAGCACAGTAGGCAGCAATCAGCCGGGATTCTGGCTGATTGCTGCCCCCCCCGGTGCGGGCTGACATCTGTATGTCAGCCCGGCACTCCGGGACCCTGGGGGGAGATAGATTTCATCGCGGCTGAGCACTGACATCTATTTCAGGTGCCCCCCGCAAGTGAGAAGGAGGTGCCTGAAAGGGAGGGGGAGGTCCTTTGGTCCTCTCTCCCTCCCGAACGCCGGGGTCCTGTGGCTTAAGGCAGGCACAGTTTGGAAGGGCACAGCCTGCCCTTCCAAACCGTGCCTGTCTTTAACCCCTTGGGTGCCGGATCACGAATCGGCGCCGAATCGTGATCCTCTCCCGGAGCTGGCCGACAACTTGGATGTCGGCCAAGCTTCCGGGAATGCCCCTGACGACTGGCGTCATCGTGCATAGTACGATGACGCCAGTCCGGGAGTTAACCTCTAACTGCCACCAATGGTGGAGATAGGGGGTTCCAATGAACCCCCTATCTCCCAATCTGTGGCAGCTAGGGGTTAAGGTTGAGAGCATGGTTAAGGTTAAGGTTAAGAGCATGGCCTTTCCAACGATACCAAACATGACCATGTAAACATTAAACAAACAAAAAAAATTAAAATAAAAATATTAAAGAAAAAATAATAATAATAAAAAAATGAACAAGTTTTTTTTGTTTTGTTAATGCAGCAATATTGTTCCCATTTCAATTATAATGTGAACAATGATGCTGCACTAACGATTTTTGTATGCGGTGCGTTTGTTACAAATAGCGAAATTTTACCAAAAATAAATGTAACGAGACCCCATTTCTAATTTTTTTAACAAGCACACCCATAGAAAATATAACCGCAAACGCTCGCATGTTAAAATGTAAAAAAAAAAACACTTTACACGTTGTAAATTATTGAAAATTCTAATTGTATTGCATTTTTTGTTATAATATACAGACAGGACATGACGTATACATATAATAATGACATATTATGAATCTGCCGAGTCTGCCGGAAAGAATGATATATAATATGTCTGGGTCATATATTAAAATAAGGCTTCAAAACGCGGTTAAACATGATGAGCGAAAGTGGTAAAAATGAGCTCAGCACAGAGGTGTGAAATGGCTCAGCAGTGAAAGGGCTAGATTGCGGGCTGCTGTGTCTGCTGCTGCTGCTGCTGATCGAGTAAACACTATAAGGGTATTGAAGGGATTGACTTCAGTAATATAAAAACAAATATAATCGCTCTGACATGAAAAACAGATGTTAACCCCTTCACTCCTGAAATTGAGATAACTCTGGACTTCAAAGCCACCATCAGGTCCCTGATTTTTAGTTATCTCAATCTGCAGCTCTGCAGGATAAAAGCATATGAAATTTGTTTGCTGCAAACTAATTTCTTTTGCTTTAGGGTTGCTGAAGGAGCCCCCAAAGTTTTAGGTCTGTGGGCATCATGCTTGAGGTGCCAAAACTGTTTAAATTCATCTGAAGAATGCCTTGACTTATCGGGCTTTCAGCAGCTGATGCAGGGAACCACGAGATGCAGCTCAAACTGCTGTAACTCCATTTGGCCAGCAGATGGCGACATGTGCCTGCCAAATAGGTTATTACAGTAAGAAATACATTGGGAATATTCCCATATATTTCTTACTGTCTGATTCATTAAAAATGATTTTTTTTTAAAAAGAAGCACTGGTTCCTGACAATGTTTTTTGGGAAATCACTTGGTAATGAATGGGTTAAACAGAACATAGCAAGTAGAAGTTAACTCCACAACACAGCAAATTATCCTTTTTTTTAAAAAAAAAAATAAAATACATTAATTAATATTAAAAGACGTTGCCTTTGTATGCTCCACTAATAAAATGATGGAATTCTGGTTTGTGCAGATCCTTTTTCCTAGTTGAGTGCTACGAATGGTTAACGTGCAACTGATGTCATGGTGATAAAATAAATGATTGCACATGGGCAATATTAATTCCTGAAATTATAATATGTTGTTACTTGCAATACAAAGAAAAGCATTATGACTTGTGTGCGAGCTTTAACCAGTAAGCGTATAAAACCAGAAACTCTCGGCCAATTGGCTTACATGTAACTCGTACAGCTGGTGAAGTCGGGCTGAACAGGCACAATGAGCGCACTGTTCAAGTCAGCGGAACGTGTAATGCTGTAATTTCACATAGGATAAATACATATATTTTACACGATCTTAATCACTTTCTGACGACACATGTTGCTTTTCTGCCCTTATTTTGAGGGCACAAAGCAGATGGCGGAAATATAATATTATCATCAAGAAAATGAGAAGAAAAAAAAAACACTTTTTTTTTTCTTCAGTGTTTTTCCATTTAAGAACCTACAGAGACTTATCACATCCACTGAAAATGCTTTTAATAATGTAACGAGAGTGAATATATTAATGCGGCTGGAACTCTGCTAAGCACATTATTGATATTCTTTGAAGAGGTTGCCCTTTGGTTCAATAGAATAATGCACTTTAAATTACACCGTCAAGTAACTTTTGATTTGCGTAAGTGAAACTTTTTAAATATTCTAAATGCCTTATAATTAAGAACTTGGCCGATAAGGATAATTTTGAACTCTCGAAATATTTTCCTTGATTATCGTGCAAAAGAAATAATGGCTGGAGTTGTCAGGAAGCCTGTCTCTTGTATGGCGGTTGAAACGGCAATCGTTTTGGGATAAAAAATGAAATAATATGGGTTGATTACACAGGTAAGTCATGAAGGGTTAGAAAAATGACCTGACAAATTGACAGCAGACCCAGGTCAATATAGCTTAAAAAGTAACTTCCGCTCTACTTTATTATAAAGCCTAAGGCGTTATTAACTAAGGAGTGAATTGGTTGGAGAATAGCAAGGCGATTTTACATTTTAAGTTTAGGAAAAAAAAGTGTTGAAAAGAATTCAAATTCTGCTATTTTGTCTTAGAAACAAAGAAACATAGAAAATGTTGCTAGATAAGAATCTTTCGGCCCATCAAGTCTGCCCAATTATATGGATACTTTCCTTGGGTTTACCTTTTTTTTAGGATAACTTTATGCCTATCCCATGCCTGCTTAAACTCAATCACTGATTAGCCTGTACCACTTCTACTGGAAGATTGTTCTATGTATCCACCACCCTCTCAGTAAAATAAAACATCCTGATGTTACTTTTAAACCTTTGCCCCTCTAATCTAAGACTATGTCCTCTGGTTTTGCCCCTCTAATCTAAGACTATGTCCTCTTGCTTTGCCCTTCTAATCTAAGACTATGTACTCTGGTTTTGCCCTCTCTAATCTCAGACTATGTCATCTGGCTTTGCCCCTCTAATCTAAAACTATGTCCTCTGGCTTTGCCCCTCTAATCTAAGACTATGTCCTCTTACTTTGCCACTCTAATCTAAGACTTTGTACTATTGCTTTGCCCCTCTAATCTAAGACTTTGTACTCTTGCTTTGCCCTCTCTAATCTAAGACTTTGTCCTCTGTTTTTGCGCTCTCTAATCTCAGACTTTGTCCTCTGTCTTTGCGCTCTCTAATCTCAGACTATGTCCTCTTGTTTTGCTACTTTGTTTCCTTTTAAATATACTCCCTTCCTCTACCTTGTAGATTCCCTTTACGTATTTAAATGTTTCTATCATATCTTCTCTGTCTCGTCTTTCTCCAAACTATACATACTATACATACAGTCTTAAAAAATTCTTACCCGGTCTTAAAATCCTAAATAAGTCCCCAACAGTTCAATACTCAATTGATGAAAAAATATAATTTTTAAGATTTTAACAAATTTATTTTAATGTATTTTCATTTTAGTGTTTAAACAAAATGTGGTATATAAATATTTACATTAATTTAAATAGATATTTTACAAATTATTCTAATATATAATTTTAACCCTTTCCCTTACGAGTTTGAAATATCTCGGGCTTCAAAGGCATCATCTGGTGCCTGATTTTGAGATATCTCGATCTACAGCTCTGCAGCCCAAAAGCAAATGTAATTTGTTTGCTGCAAAAAATTTTGTTTGCTTTTGGGCTACAGCAGGTGCCCCCAAAGTTTTAGTCTAATGCCCAAAGAGCTAAACCTGTGAAAAATTAATGCCCTGAAATCGGACTATCAGCAGCCGATGCAGGGAACACGAGCTGCAGCAGTAATGGCTGTAACTCAATTTGGCAGTAGATGGCACCATCTACTGGTGAAATATTTTGTTACAGTAAGAAATACATTGGGAATATGCCCAAATATTTCTTACTGTATAATTACTTAAAAATTATTCTTCAAAGAAAAACCACTGGTTCCTGACAATGTTTTTTTGGAAAATCACTTGGTAGTGAAGGGGTTAATATTAGATAATTTAATAAATAATTAAGTATTTATTTTAGAATGTAAATTTACGTCAATAGAAATACTTGTAAAATGTATATTAATACTTTTACAATCTATACTTATCTTTTATTTTTATTGCTGTCAAGTCTGTGATACGCTCATACACACCACACATTACTGTAAATTTTATTGCTGCGGGGCTCAGTGATAAGCTCATACACACCACACATTACTGTAAATTTTATTGCTGCGGGGCTCAGTGATAAGCTCATACACACCACACATTACTGTAAGTTTTATTGCTGCGGGGCTCAGTGATATGCTCATACACACCACACATTACTGTAAGTTTTATTGCTGTGGTGTTCTTTGATACTCTCATACACAGATCACTTTACTGTGAGCTTTATTGCTGCGGGCTCAGTGATACGCTCATACATGCAACACATTACTGTGAGTTTTATTGCTGCGGTTCTGTTTTTTTTGGGGGGGGCAGCATTTCATCCTTGGACCAAGGCAGTACAATGAGTTTAGTGTAGGGCCCCTTACATCTCTTGTTTCTGTTTGTAAGATTGACACTGTGGAAATTGCATGGGTGTAACAATTATAGGTCCAAATGAAAAGCGGTTAAGCAGGCTAATTTTTAATCTTAATTTCTCAATGCAGCCTAACATTATATCTAATATACATGTATTATAATTCAAACAGACACTGGTCAACAGGGCACCGAAATTAGTACTGTTTTTAAAAGATTATAAAACAAAAAACTATTAAACCTTACACGACCTGGTGCCCTCCTAAATAGTATCAATTGTTATGCTAGTGGCTGCAGCTGTTGTTGATGTTACAAAAATAATTATACATAACTTATGCAGATACAAAATATAATTAGAAGCACCGACATCAAATGCAGCACAGAGGTGTAACAAATTAATTATAATTTGTAGTGTGTTATATTTTATACTTTATTGCTGAAGGTGGTACAGTTCTTGTTAACTTTTAACATTTGTAAAACATTTGTTAGCGTTTAATTGTTAATATTTTTTAGGTATTTTTCGGGATTTTTCAGGTGACATTGCTGAACAATTTTGGGTACACCACGAAATACAACGAATTAATTCTGAAAAACTGAATAAATTTGTTGTATTTTGTTTCATTTTGTTTCATTTTTGTTTAGTTTTGGACGGATCCGATTCTTATTTCGGAAGTGCTTTCGAAATACGAAACGGGTAAATTTAGTCCAAAATCTGATTCGTAACGAAACGACATGCAAATGTCTACAAACCAATGTTACTGTAGGCACACGGTATAAATGTGTTGTAGAATCCCTACACTACATTTCCATACTGCATGCACTATTTAACAGGCTGGTGGCGCCATCTGCTGGTCAAAAAATGCTACTTTCTCTACAGTGCAGCTAGGACTGCCATGTCATTGACACGAGACTAACCAACTGTTCAAACAGTTCCAGCAATTTGGGTGACTCATTCAATCATTATCGAAAACTGAAAAGTGATCTTTATCTTTTATATTTACAAATAAAAGGCAAGATCATGTTAATACTTATATTTCAACCAATATAATGAAGTGTATAAAGCACATTGTAACAAAACTAGCTTTTAAACATACATTGTAATATATATATATATATATACGTATATATATATTTATTCACAGCTCCTAAGCTGACAGCTTTCAGCTAAAGATTGTATGATTTATCAGAAGAAATGAGGCATGGTTACGTAAACAATAACATGCGTTTGTCTGCAATTTTTCTCCTGTTTCACATTCTCATTTTAAATTGCATATAGCTGTGGAATAAGTAGAAATAATTAGGATCAGCTAGGTGGACAGGCGTTGCTACTTGCTAGATAGACAACAACATATTTGTTCAACAAATTTTGATGCCCATGCTCCTAATGCAGCTTCAACATGTAAAACATCACGGACAATTGCCGGTGGTTAGAAAGGAGTGATCTCAAGACAGTTCACTTGTGCAACTGATATCAAAATGTATTGATTTATAAAGGTAAAATAAATAAATAAATAATAATAATAATAATAATAATAATAAAAAAACCACACATTTTTAACCCTTTCACTACTAAACAATTTTGTTATATAAATTATTATCATAGTTACACAGTTCCGGATTAAAATCTCTACGGGCCTGGAGCTGAAGATTTTGGTGGACTGGAATTTAGTGACATGAAAACATGTTTTAGGTTATTAAAACCCTTCACTACCAATATTTTTCACAGAGATCGTGATATTGAAATCGTTAAAAGGCTAAAAGGGCCATTCGCTAAGCACTGAATTTGCCACCGAATTGCACCTAATAGTACAATTCGTCTATTCACTAAGCTGTCAATTTGCAAAATACTGGCAAATTGACAGCAAAATACGGTGCAGTTCGTCAGTCTTCTGCGCTAGTGAATTTGTCCCTTAGAGAAGTAATTGTCCATCTATTCACAGAATGCCGAACTGCACTGAAGTGTCGGTGAAATGACTTGATTTTTGGTGTTTCAGTTCAACATGTGTAAACAGGCAAATCCCATTGGTTTAAATTTAAAAAAGGAATATCATTTTGAAAACAAATTTGAAAAATCTTTTATGTTTTTCATTTTCAGCAAAAAGCATTCTTATTAATTTGTTTTTTAGAACACCTTTATGTATTTTTTGTATTTGACAACATTTCTGTTTCCCAATTTATTAAAAAAGGTGTTTTTTTATTCTGTAAAAGACCTTTTAACTATTTTTGAAAAGACCATCTTTATTATTTAGACACATTTTATTATTTGTTTAGATACCCATTAGGAGTATAGGAGAGTTCCTTTTTTTAATAATTTTAGGTTTATCCTCCAAAATTTCTCTAAGTGCAGGATCCTGAAGCAAAACAGACCAATATTTCCCAAAAATGATTATCTTTTGGTTTAGACACTGCTTAAATGTTCTGCTTTTTTATTGCTTTTTAGGTTTTTATCAGCCCAGCAGTTTTCTATATATATTTTTTCCTTAATAGTCATTCGTGAACGGACCAACTGAAGTACTAATTAATAATCTTTTTTTATGCATTTCTATGTTGCACATATGCATAGACATACTGTTTTTTTTGTGTTTAGAAAACCTGTGTTTGTTTGGTGTGCATTAGCTTAGTCAATGTATAAATCGATTTCCTGGAGAAAATCCTTTTCTGGCTTTCACCATTTACGCCCATCTGAAGGAGGATGGATTAGCCAGTATGTATAGAGAGATCGCGGAATTCGCGATCTCTAGCCCGAACTTCCGGTACGCACTGAGAGTCTGCAGCCTCCACTTCTGGATGGCATCATCAGTGTGTGCCGGAAATACTCTCGTTCGAGCTTCGGAGACAGGTGCTCCATCTATGCCCCATGCCATAAAAGCTAGGGCTGAGAGGAGGACGGTATCCTTTCCTTTTCTCTCTCCTGCTACTGAAGAAGCGCCCTAGTGGCGCGAAACGCGTTTAGCTTTGAACCCTTTGGTTTTTATATTCTATTTTATTTCAAACAAACTGTTTTTCTTGTTTGTATTTAGTCCCCTTTGGGAATAATAAACAACCATTTTAATTTATTCACTCTATTCTCCGAGCATTCATACTCTTTACCTATTGAGGTGCCTGAGATGATTTACACTACATATGGAGATCTGAGCCGTGAGTCCGAAGGCAAACTGGTTGGCCTATAACAACCTGGAAGGCAGACACATGAGGGCTGGAAGCTCTTGAAGAATGTGAGTTCTTTTTTCTACTATCTTCCTCCATATATACTACTGTTCCATTTGGACACACAGTATTGCACCACGTATTTTTTTCTCTCTCTTTCTTGAGGTATCCATCATACAAGTTGGACATACATCCTCAGACAGAAGAAAGAACACTTTTGTACAGAAACCATTTCTATTCATCAGAACATTCTTCACCATTTATAAATGTATGTTCTATTCGATTTCATGTGTTTCTTGAACCCAATGGTACATCCTACCAGTCATTTTTGACTGTTTGGTATTATATATACCTTGTTTTTCCCTTTCCCTGTGTACATTTCCCCTGAGAGGGTGAAGTAGCGCTGCCTTGGTTGTTCTTTTGTGTTATAATGGCCGTGTATTGGAATTACAGTAACACCCTGTATCTGTACTGTACAGGGATTTTCAGTCATTATAACCCACCAAATCCTATACCTATACAGCAGTGAGTGACCCCAGAGTTCTCCCTGTATTCTGCCCTCTACCTGGCTGTTGTAATGCAGCAATAGAGTTTGTTAATCTTTTTTTACAGTGATGGTGCGGCTACTCCTTGCTGCTTCTTTACAATATTACAGGGTGACAGGAGTGAGAGCTGACATATAATTTGGTGCCTCCACCATGGCACATTAATCTTGCATTAAAATCTATGCAAATGCATTTTTATATGTAAACTTATGTTTTAAATTGTACTACAATGTAAACTCAGTTATACACAGTTTTGTAGTGAAAGGGTTAACCACAATAGAAATACTATGGAATTATTTACTAGTGTACAGTCCTTTGTATGTATAATACAAGAATCACAAACAGACTCTAATAATGAGCAAATATATTGAATAAATTATTGGCTCCCAAATGCTGGTGCAAAGTCACTTAACAGAATAAAATAAATGTAAAACTCATCCTCTGGTCCCTCTCTGAAGAGGAGAAATGATCTGCTGCCTCCCGATAAATCGAAGGGCATGGAGAATAAATAGTCCCGTGGTGTCCTTCCTTCCTAGAGCACAATCCCCTAAGGTAGGGTTCAGAAACCTTGGCCATCCAGGTGTTTTTAACTACATTTCACCTTGATTCTCTTGTTCTTATTAGAATGGCAGAGGCTCATGGGAAAGGTAGTTCCAAAATATCGGGAACATCGAGGTTGCTGTCCTCTGCCCTATGAATTCCAGGAGAAACTGTACGAGGCACTCCTGCCGGTGTTCACTTAAGACCGACTCATATTTGAGCCAGTATTATGTAGCTATAAAAGCAGTTTTATTTTCTTATCGCCTCCCTAAGGCTGGGGTCAGACGAATGCAGTGCGAACGTGCGTTTAGCTGCACTTTATTACGGCCGTGGTAG
>CM019067.1:20962954-21026280 GCA_009667805.1 Leptobrachium leishanense
TCGACCCTGGTAGTGAAGGGGTTAAGAACATCACGTTCTGCAAAAGGGTAACGTTGGACTGCAGAGGTATTCATCAAATTAGAATTTCTGTTACTATTACTTCAAGTTCTAATTGCTGGGGTATAAACATATTATAGGACGTGGAAAAGTAAGCACTGAAAATTTTGTTAAAGTTTAAATATATGACATGTAATAACGTCATCAAGACGTACAAGGATTGTAGCTCTGGAGCCCTGAAGAATCTATTTGATTAAATTCAACTTTTTTTTATTTATTGGCTGTCTTCCTCCTGATCTGTACCTCTGTAGTCTCAACAATGTAATTTTTCTAGTGTAATAGAGAAAAAAAAAACAACAACATTTCATTCAAGGGCACTGAACATTCTACTTTTGATAGACAAGGAAGAAATAAATTAAATAACCTCAATATAGAACCTTAATGCAATATGCCCGATTGCATTTTGAATACATGGGTGAATTTTTATTTGTGTTTATCAGAGCATGGTAAATTTACTATGACCACAGATACATCTTTTTATCTTTTCGTTTTCTATTTTAATTCTCATACTTCTACTGAGATAATTGAATTGCCTACAGTCTGTGTGAGTTAGCTCTTTTGCTACTGTGACCGTTTTCAGTACCCCAAGAGAGTCACATCTGTCAATGCCGCTTCCTTGCAGGACCCCCCGTTTTCTCCCCAATCAGACTCTCGTGCCCTTCTTGAGTCTTCAGACGAAGCTTAAGGGCCAGGACATGTAGAGAGCCTGCAAGCAGCATCTCTCAGAAAAAAGACAAGGTTGTATATCTGGAGTTTTTCAGTGTCAGAAATGGAACTCTGTTAATTGGGGCCAGAAACACATATTTATATGGTCAAGCATGTGTCATTTACATACACAAACACCTCCCGTAGAAAGTGTTGGGAGACATAATTAGACTAAAACAGATAATGGGATAAACATTTGCTCAACATTCCTAGGCAGACAAAACAATACAATTGTGATTGGCAAACAGATAATGAGGCAGTGTGTGCCTGACAAAGCAGATCAACCAACTACTCAAATATACAGCATATATTAACACATCCCTGAGACAGGGTATGCTGGAAGGCTAAACCTATCAGTAGATAGCAAGATACACATGGACCATACAATAGAGAGATAGACAATAACATTATTCAAATTACACAAACAATCTGCACACAAGAGTGGGCAAGAAAATGATATACAACATCAGGCCTGCACCGTACAAATATACCTCCAGGTTCATGCACCCCAAGTCCAAAGTGACTTAAGTCACAGCCACCAAGCGGCTTTTCCATAAAACCATTGGCAAGAACCAAGGTTCTTAAGATTTTAAGAAAGTTCCTTAAATTACCCCTTAACCCCATAATCCCCCACCCCACCCCCCACACACAGAGTCAGAAGTCTGTGTCTCTCCCCCTTCCTTTCAATACGGCTGATTCAGTGCTGCTGTGAATCCACCTTATTTGACAGGCAGAGGGAGTATCTAGCTCCCTCTGCTGGTGAATAAACGTTTAGTGATGAGGCTGGTTGCACAAATCTGGCAGGGAGACAGGACATGCAGTTTCAGCTAATTACAGCACATCGGTCATCGCGTCTGATGTACTGGGCATTTGGGAATATATTCTGGAGCACATTTGCAAATTAAATTTGTTTGCAATAATCAAAATTCATCCTGAATAAGACCAGAATAAATTATCTGGATTCCAGCAATGAATAGGTTAAAAATGGCACAAGTACGACTTATAATGACATTATATACTTTATAGTATTTATAATTGGTAGTGCATACATGTATCTTACTCAGTGGATAGTCCTTTCTGTTTCTCGCTATGAAATACATTCCCTTCCTTTCCTTTTTTACTTCCGATCTTTTTTCATTAGCCCTGTACCCTGAATAACATAAATGCAAATACTATTTAATCAGTTTATTTTAAGGTGCGTCTAAGTCCATCGCAATTTCACACCAAAACTAGAGCATTTCATATGCGCGCAATCGTCGTTTATTATGATTATCATGATTTATTGATTTATTTATATCAGACCCCGAAAACAGTATTGTATGAAAGTTCACAAATAGTATGAAACTTGAATGAATTAACCAATTAACACGAAACTCTACTGGGTTCGTGAATTACTTAAAATGTTCAATTGTTATCTGTATTCTACAAACCATGGGCAAAATCCTTTTTTGTTTTTTTTTCATTTAATACCCTTCTAACCATTTCATTACCAAGACTGACTATACTCTATCTGGAAGGCACTTGATATTGGGTTCCACAAGAAAAATGCAAAGGAATTTTGTTTCATGCAAATCAAATTCATTTGAAATATGGACTCCAGAACATGCCCATAAGGTTTTAGCACCATGGGCATGATGTCCAAGGTACTTTGTTGTCCCTCGCCGCCGGCGCCGCAGGAAGGCCAAATCTGGTGATCCTTCTTGCTGACAACTCCAGCAGCCCCCTTTCCTGCCATGCTCATGCACGACTCCAGGCCAGGTGTTGCCCCAAGCCTTATGTTACTTCCAGGCTCCTGAAAATCCTACATGGGTGTTACCGCTGCTTCAAGGAGCCTCAGGTGCACCCCATTCCACATGAATAGGTCCCCTTAAAAGGGAGTTATGCCCTTCCTTCCACACTTCATCATTGAAGGTGATGTGCCAGACCTGTCTGCTGAGTCCCCTGTTCCTGGAAAATGTCACTTTCCTTGAGGAAGTTGCAGAGAGGCAACAAAAACAGTCGGAATACTTTCCCTATTTTGTTATATTGAATAAATTCAAGATTTTATTGATCCAATCATTAAATTAAATCATTCTTCCTACAGCAGCAGTCCATGGTTCTAATCCCTCATCAGGATCGGTTCCAGAGAAAGCAGCACAGTGGAGGAGGCTGAGTACATTATTGATGTATGAAACAGATATCCTGTGAGCAATATTCTAGCAGGGGTTACAACTGTAGTACAGGAAGAGGGGGGTCGCGCCTATTCACCACTGCGGCGGCTGCAACCACCAAATGTATCCAGCCCAGCAACATACTGTATATAAAACATAACAAGAAAAAAAAGGTGTCATCTGCGCTTATTCCTGTAACACCGTGAGACAAAACACAATTTTATATCAAGTCAGGAGGCTTCATATTTTGCAATCTCTTTTCTTTACTAAATCACAGCAGCAAAGAGAGTTTTACATAGCAACAGTAAAAACCAATAAACAAATAGTATTCCCACAAGAGAGCAGTCAGCCCCTCCCACGGCCTCTTTTCTTTGCTGCTGGCGACCAGGTGAGACTTTTTCAAACAGCTCCTGGTTGTCAGGCCTAGTTTAACTGTATTTTGATTGTATATAATCAGATTGTTATTATTATTATATTTAACTTAATTTTAATGTCATATGGTTTTTAACTGTATTTATTGACTTGATTTGTCTTCTTCCTAGGTTCGCCCCTGCTGTGCGGGCACTATCCCGCCTGCAGGTTACGCATTGCCTTTTTTGCTGGTGGTCTCCAGGCGGGCCGAACGTTTTTACCCTCTGACCGTCGGCTGACTATCGGCGATATTGCGCTTCAAAGTTTTTTGCGTTATTTAAAGGTTTTTACACCCGTTACCACGGCATTCCCTGCATTGCCCGCACGTGCGCGGACTTTTTCCCTCAGAGCGTGGCATCCCCTTTGCGCTTGCGCACCCTGGCGGCCATCTTAGGGGTTCGTCCTATCCGTGTTTGCCGCCATTCGGAGCTCGCTACTCTGACAGGCGGCAGCACACTTCGCGTACCCGTTCACAGCCTCCACTTCTCTGCAGGACCCCGCAACTTACTCGGGTGAGCCCCGATATACATTCCTAGTAAACAGACACATTTTTTATCATACCCCAGCGGACTTTGTTATTTAACGGCCCGCACCTCATCTGGTGAGCCCCGATCACACGGCTTGATATTTGCGCTACGTCGCGGATATATATCGATATATACACATATTGAAATAAGCAACGGGTGAGCCCCGTGAAACCCGCCCATTTGATGGACACTCCACAATTAAATACCATCATTCAGGAGGAGCTTAAGGCCTGGCACATTACTGCCATCTCAGAGAATCTGCCCATAGCCCTGGCAGCTTTGCCTCTACTTCCCCAGCCGGAGCCTCCGGTGCTTTCTCGGGCCCAGTTCCCTGCTCAATCTGTGGACTCTCAGTCCGATCAATCTGATGCTGCCGCTCCATCGCGCAAAAGGCCCTGGAAGGGCCAGTCTAAATCTGCAGGCAAGGGCAAGGACCCCACCAAAAAATCCTCTCGCATGTCCACCGACCATGATGGGTATGATAATTGCGACCTGGATGATTACTGGGCTGACTACCCGGAGGAGGAAGGAGCAGAGACCACCGGTGACCCGCCGGCTACTCCTAGCTCAACGGGTGAGCCCCGTGCTGATACTTTGGCCGTCATACCCCTTTCAGCCACGCCACCACTTCGCGCTCTGGCACCTTCGGATACCTCGACACTGCTCCTCGACGCCAGAGGTGTCCCGTTTTTCGATCCGCGTACTACCACCCGTGACCCACCCCAGGTCACCCGCCTGGATTCCACCGGACCATATTGCGGAGTTTTTGCGCTTCTGGCTCCGTTCCCCTTTAGAGAAAGCCGATAGAGCACGGCGGAATGCCCTCGTCCGACGCTCCTGGATAAGGTGTCCCTTACTCCCGAGTTCGACGAGGATTTCGTCACCTTCATGGGGAAGGCTGGCAGGGATCCTTGTCGGGGTCTGGAACAGGGCCTCCGCGGCCCCCAGATAAGTTGCTGAACGTTTCCGGTCCCCTTTCCCTGATTTTTGTCATGGCGGACAAAGCGCTAAATAATAACACCCCGCTCGATCCGGCGCTAGCTCGCGATTGGGCGCAGCGCGCTCTTTGCCTCTTAGGAAACGCCAATGTCGGCATCTCCTCCGAACGCCGCAAAGCGGCACTTTTCCATTTTGATGCAAAACTCACCTATGTGCACCAAGGAGTTGGGTCCTGCAGCTAAGGGGTTGCTGTTCGGGGACCTCTTTTCAAGAGAGCTGAACTGCAAGGTCAATGTGTACACCAATTTGCAGAAGGTGCAATCTAATATGAAGCGAGTATTCCATCCTACAACTCGTTTTTCCTCCAGGGCTGGCGCACCAAGAGGTCGGGTCGCCAGCCGCTACCACACGTCATATAGACCTCGCCTTCAAACCTCAACTCAGGGCACAGACGTGCAATATCGACCCAGTCCAATCCTGGCACGGGGAGTCCCCGTTGGCCGTGGCTTCGGCAGGCCCAGACGTCGCTATTCCGCAGGTAAGTACCCCCCGCTTCCGCTTCCACACATACCGGTCGCGTGTTGATTGCACTTTTTCCTTCCCAAATGGCGCGAGCTCACGTCCGACTCGTGGATTCTGCGAACAGTGTCTGGTTTTTCAATAGACTTCTCCCAGGTCCGCGTCCAGTCTGCTTCCCCGCCTCTGGCCTGTTACTCCTCACAGGAGACAACATTGATCGACAGGGAACTTCGCGCTTTGCAATTGAAAGGAGCCATCCTTCCCGTGTTCGAGCCCCCGTGCTTCATCAGCAACATATTCCTGGTGCACAAGAAATCTGGGGACCTCCGGCCAGTTATAAATCTAAAGGCCCTCAATGCCTTCGTGTCTTATCGCCACTTCAATATGGAGGGCATACACCTCCTCAGAGATCTCCTCCAAGATGGCGACTGGTTCACAAGACTGGACCCCACGGTCGCCTACCTCACGGTACCGGTCCATCACGCCCACCGACCATACCTCTGGCACCATGACCTGTGGCAATTCACCTGCCTGCCATTCGCCCTCAGTTCCGCGCCATGGTGCTTCACGAAGCTCCTCAAACCAGTTATGGCCTCCATACGGGCTCAGGGCATCAGGACGATCATTTATCTGGATGATATACTGATACTGGCCCAAGACCCAGTCCAATCCACCCGTCACATGACCCTGGTGATGACTCTCCTTCAAGAACTGGGCTTCCTCATCAACAGGGATAAATCAGCACTGTGCCAGGCTCAAATAATCACCTTCTTAGGGTTCGACATAGACTCAACATCCTGCCAGCTCCGCCTCCCTCCACAAAAGCTTCAGGCCATAGGAACAGCATCTTCATATCAACTGCTTGGAACTCATCGCCGGCTCTTTCGCCGTCCGCAGCTTTACCCAGGACCTCAGGGACTGTGCTCTGCTTCTTCGAATGGACAACATCTCGGCAGTCCAGTATGTGAACCATCTGGGGGGCTCCCGCTCCAAGCTCCTGTCGGATCTTACACTCTCTCTCTTCAATTACTGCCTGGAACGGAACATCTCCCTCAAGGCGGAATACCTGCCCGGTACCTCCAACTATGTGGCAGATTGGTTCTCAAGACATTGGAGAGATTCCAGCGACTGGAAACTGGACATCCCGACGTTCCAACGTCTGTCTCTATAGAGGGGACCCTTTCACCTCGATCTGTTCGCTTCCCGCTTGAACCATCAGACGCCGGCCTACTTCAGTTGGCTCCCGGATACGCAGGCCACGGTGGTGGACGCCTTCCTGCAACCCTGGCCACCGTCGGGAGCCTACGCCTTCCCACCATTCCAGATGATCACGCGTACAGTCCAGTAAGTCCGCAGACGAGGGATTCGACTTCTCCTACTCACACCCCTATGGCACGCTCAGCCCTGGTTCCCACTGATGCTGGAACTTTCTTGCCTTCACCTGCTTCTGCTCCCATCATTCCATTCAATTCTGACAGATCCTCAAGGCGGGCAACACCCGTTGGTCTTGGAGGGCAACCTTCCCCTGGTGGCTTGGATGATTTCCGGGGACCCTGCAAGCAGCTCGATCCCTGTCATGGGAATCCTGGGCTCCAGGAATGCGAAAGAGCTACCGGTACGCCTGGAGAACTTGGTGTACTTGGTGTGTGCAACAAGAGGCTGATCCTGTTACAGCACCTTTAACTTTAGTCCTTAACTTTTTGGCGGATCTGTCCTCGTCTGGTAAATCATATCTTCCATTAGTCTATTCCGCTCGGCCATATCGGCAGCTCACGTTCCCCTGGGGGGCATTTCTGTAGGTCAGGACCCTTCCGTGTGTCGTCTCCTCAGAGGCATTCGGCTTGCTCGCCCGCCGGCTCCTAAGTACGCTATGTTTTGGGATGTTGCGCTTATGCTAGATTTCCTGCGCAGCTGGCCGGACAATGATTCACTTTCCCTGCGTCAGCTCTCGGCTAAACTAACAGTCCTTTTGTGTTTGGTGTCCTTTCGTTGCGTCTCCGACGTTAGGGCCTTCGATGCGCACGCTGTGGTCTTCTCCCCTGAAAGCGTCGTTTTCACACTTACCAGGCGTACAAAAACACTTTCCCCTGAGGTTTTCTACCCTTACTTTCCTTCCGTCCCTCTGTTGTGTGTGGCTCGTTGTGTTCATACTTACCTCTTCCGTTTGCGCCCTTTGCGCTCCTCTCCGACAGGCTAACTCTTGGTCTCTTATGTCTCTCCCTATAAACCTGTCTCTCCACGTACCCTCTCCAGATGAGTTCGCTGGCTACTGTCTCTGGCGGGCATTGCTCCCCATTTTGGCACTCACTCCATGTGCGGTGCGGCGGCTTCCTCGGCTGCAGACGCCGGGGGTTCTCTGGCCGATATACTTGAGGCCGCTGATTGATCTAGGGCGGTTACATTCCGTACCTTCTATTTTCTCCCTCGTTCCCATGCATCTGGGGCTTTAGTGCAGCTTTAAAACTGCAAAATATGAAGCCTCCTGACTTGATATAAAATTGAGGATTATTCCAGCCTTGGTGTTAGAATAATCTTAATTTTAATAAAGACAGGAGGCGAATATTTTTCCCTCCCACCCATTCCCGGGTTGTTCACGTTTATCGGATTTTAACGGTGTTCATCAATTAAATAAAAATAAAATAAAAAAATAATAATAATAATAAATGAATAAATAAATAAATATATTAAATTGTGTCAACCTCCTCGGCTCTGTGTTCGTTATTTACCTAATCTCTTTCCTTCCCATAGTAGGTTTGTCTATCTGCGCATCTAGTCTACCTAGTCTGGTCCCAGTTGCCGCTATTACTGTCACTTTTAGCTCTTTGCTAGTGAGTTAGTTATCTGCTGATTGACGCATTTCTGTCACATGGTACTTTCACATATCCTCTGTTTTCTCTGTAGTCTGATTGGACTCGACTGTTTCGCTGGTCTGCACTTCCATGGTTCGCCTGTTGAATTCTGGTTCTTCCTCCATCCGGTCTGTTGGCCTACAGTTCCCATCGGTTTTTCTTCATCTTCACTTTATCGGACTATCTGTTTCGTGGACCATCCTGTTCGTCCCGCATACCAGAAAAGAGGCCGTGGGAGGGGCTGACTGCTCTCTTGTGGGAATACTATTTGTTTATTGGTTTTTACTGTTGCTATGTAAAACTCTCTTTGCTGCTGTGGTTTAGTAAAGAAAAGAGAATGCTAAATATTCGCCTATAACACCAAGGCTGGAATAATCCACAATTAGAAGCTTTGGTTTCTGGGAGGGCATAAATGAAAGCCTACCAGCCTTTCTTATGACTGAAAAGCAGCATGAGTGTATATGGTTCGCTACACTGCAGCCTGTGGTTCATTGGTTAGGACTCACCTTCACTAGAGGTGCCTTGACGTTGACAGGTGGGGTTATAACCGTGTCTGCCTGTGCATTACTGCTCTATGTATGGTTTCTGTCTTCTGTTTAGAGCAGTGTTTCCCAAACCTGTTCTCAGGACCCTCTGACACGCCAGGTTTTCCAGATATGTGAAGCACAGCACAGGTGATATGATTTGCTGCTCAGTGATTGCAGGATTCGGCCTGCATTTCCCCAAGGTGATCTGCAAAATCTGGCCTGGTTGAGGGTCCCGAGGACAGGTTTGGAAAGCACTGGTTTAGAGTGATCCCTGTACTATTATATTTTGTGATTCTTATGTGGATGAAGTTGTGAGGAGCCATCTCTTTGGGGATCCTCTGAAGATATGTGTTTAAGATACAGGTATGTATACAATTTTACGTTTATGACCTCATCCCTTTTGTTTTGTGCGATTTTACACACCTGTGACAATGGGTCTGATTGAAACACCTGAATTCAAACATTTAGGTATGTCCCAAAACCCATTTGTCTATACACAGGGTTATTCAAAGAGATCCGAATGGCTCCCAAAAGGGAACCGAACGCTGAAAATCAGCATTCGATTACCTTTCTTGGCCATTCGGCTATCCAGAGAGCAGGCAATTCGCCAAATCTTGGCAAATTGCCTGCACATACGGTGCCTGTTCGGTGCCTTTTCGAGGGCAGTGACATGCCCATAGAGAAGCAATGCTTCAGCTATTCAGAGAACAAAAACCAGCAGTGAAAAGTTGCCGAATTGCCCTGCCATTCGGTGGTTTCATTCGACAGGTTTATTCAGGCAAATCCCATAGGCTTCAATGTTAAAAATATTCCCGTTTTAATATCTAATAAACCGTTGATTATAAAATTCTGCAGTAAAGAGTCTCTTTATTTATAGATTTTTTCGGATATTTTAATCATTGTTCCCTATTTTTTTTTTTTTTTTAACCCTTTCGCTGCTGAGGCTTTTCCCTCCTCTGTGCTGAGCTCATTTTTACCGATTTTGCTCATCATGCTTAAATGCGTTTTGAAGGCTTATTTTAGTATATGACCCAGACATATTATATATCGTTCTTTCCATCAGACTTGGCAGATTTATAATATGTCATTATTATATGTATTCGTAATGACCTGTCTGTATATTATAACAAAAAATGCAATAAAATATGAATTTTCAATAATTTACAATGTATAAAGTGTTTATTTTTTCACATTTTAACATGCGAGCAATTGCGGTTATATTTTGTATGGGGTGCGCTTGTTAAAAAAATTAGAGATGGGGTCTCGTTACATTTTTTTTTGGGGAAAATTACGCGATTTTTAACAAACGCACCGCATACAAAAATCGTTAGTGCAGCATCATTGTTCACATTATAATTGAAATGGGAACAATATTGCTGCATTAACGAACCAAAAAAAACAAAAAAAAACTTGTTTCTTTTTTTTATAATTTTGTTTTTTAAATATTTTTTTATTTTAATTTTTATTTTTTTTTAAAAAACTTTTTTTACACTCATGTTTGGTATTGTTGGAACGGCCATGCTCTGGCCGATCCAACAATATCAAACATTAACCCCTAACTGCCACGGATCGGGAGATAGTGGGTTCATTGGAACCCCCTATCTCCACCATTGGTGGCAGTTAGGGGTTAACTCCAAGACTGGCGTCAGGGGGCATTCCCGGAAGCTTGGCCGACATCCAAGATGTCGGCCAGCTCTGGGAAAGGATCATGAACCGGCGCTTTTCGGTGCCAATTCGTGATCCAGCCCCCATGGGGTTAATTCCAGGCACCGTTAGGAAGGGCAAGCTGTACCCTTCAAAACGGTGCCGGTATTAACCCCCGCAAAACCAGCGATCGGGAGGGAGAGAGGTCCGAAGGACCTCCCCCCCTCCCTTTCAGGCGCCTCCTCCGCACATGCGGGGGGGGCACCTGAATTAGGTGTCATCGCGCCACCACGATGACACCTAATTAGGCCGGCGGCGGTTCCGGGTGCTGGGCTGACATCGAGGATGTCAGCCCGCACCGGGGGGCCCAGCGATCGGCCGGAACCCGGCTGATCGCTGGCCCCAAAGAGAGGACGCGCTCAGCGCGTCCACCGCAAGGAACGTTACCTGCGGGTGGACGCGCTGAGTGCATCCTCCGCAGCGAAGGGGTTAAATTCCGATTTTTTTTTTAATTTTGTTTTTTAAGTTTACTTATTTTTTCTGTAACAGCCCTTTTTATTATCATTCATTGGATTCATATGTAAATTTCAGACATTTTCGCTCAGTAGTTTCTTTGCAAACAGCGTTTTACTTTTCAAACATTCAAGCAAACTGTTTTTTTAATTTATTCACTCCATTCGTTTGCGGTGTCGCCTTTTTCCAGCGGCTGCGCTGTTTGTGATTGGCTCCTGCTCGGGTTTTTTCAGCGTGTTCGGCAGGGGTTAATCCAGATGTTTTTGCGGGTTTTCGGTGTGCCTTCGCTGGGTTTTGCGGTGAGTTTTCGGTCGGTTTGCGATGACTTTTCCCTGCAATTCGGGGACCCCGTGGTGCTTGCTGAATACACCGCAGGGTCGCCGAAATGGGATCGCCAAATTGAACTGAATTGAAAAGAACGAAAAGTCACAGAACGTGCGGTGACTTTTCGAATCTCTTTGCATAACCCTGATAGTGTGTGTTACAATGATATGGGTCATGCCATTCAAAATGTAATATGTGATTGACGCACTGATAGAGTGAGGGGTGAGAATGTGTTTGTTTGTGCTATAACTTTTTAAAAAAAACACTGTTCCCTTTTAAAAATAAATGCATGTGTTTCTGAATGCGAAAATTAAGAACATTATAATTCTTTCCCAAAACTGCACCGTAAACGAACAGTATGGTTCCATTTAAAATAAATTACACAAATAAACGTGGTTCTAGGGATATCATTTATACAGCAGTTCCATGTACATGAATATTCACCTGGTAGGAAAGTAATTCATTTTGGGCGTGAAAAGTTCTAAATTGCTATTGCAGAAATGCATTTGATCGGGTTTTGAAAATTACACATTTTTAATAATTTTTCATAAAACCTCAACATGGGTAATTCTGCGCAACAGGATTATGGGTTCTAATTCATTGTTATTAAAACGTGTTATGAAGGTTCAAGCTACAATGCACAGTGTAATATTGGTTTGGCAACATTTTGCCTTTTAATCTACGTAGCTATAATATTCTACAGTTTTCATATTCATGTTTGCAAAACTATTAATTAAAAGGAATATATTTACAATTATTAGACAAAACTGACAAATAGAAGACATACATTAACATATTTATGATTAAAAAACCACTAGGATTTCTTGAGCGAAATGTATGATAATTTCATTCTTCGTGTAATAACCCATGGTTTCGAATTTAAAGTCTGTTTACAAATGAAGAAAAGCAAATGCGGGAGTGAAATCGGGGAAAAAAATATATAAAATGATTATGCAATGTGAAGAAAATAGAACACGGATATCCGTTGGGAATTCATTAATATTCCTGGTCACAGAACATATTCTTGTGGAAATAAAGGAGTGACAGGGCAATTAGACTTCTCCCGAGACAATCTTTCTGAATATACCAGCTAAATGCTGCAGGTGATGAAGGTTTTAATTATACGATTGATTTTATCTACTTTATGTGAGATGAATTTATGCCACAAGCGAGTTTTGGTCAAGAGATAGAGATTTATAGGAATGGAAAACTGATCTATTGTGTTTTGGTGCCACTGGTTAGGAATTAATGCTAATTGAGTTTCCCTCGGCATGTTTTTTTTCTTCAAATAGATTGATATTAATGTTTATAATATAGAAAAGGCTCTTGATTTCAAGCTAAACATTGTTTGTTAAATTCAAACTAAACTTATTTTTTTACAGCACGTTTAAGTGTTTTTATTCCGTGTTAGAGAATTAAAACGCGTTAATTTCAAATCAAGGAAAAAACCCAATTATAAATACTTAATAGAAAATGTGATATGTGATCTACCTGGGTAAACAGAGTTGAAATTAGGTCATGTTTGTTTAGCAAATTTAACCTCTTCTCTGTCAAACACTTTGAGTAGAAAAAGATGACTACAATGGGGCGAAGAAATCAAAATATTGACGAAACGCGTTGAGTTGATATCGCAACCTCTTCTGGGATTGGATGCTGCTGTTTATTCCATCCGGACAGGTTGGTCAGCGGGTTTTATGTGATACGCATATTTTATGATGCTTTTGTGAGTGTAATAAAGTACTTGTTGTTTTAGATTTAGTGTTCTATGGTCAGCACAATTATTATTATTATTTCTTTGCATATTTCATTGCTGATTATCTAAAACTAATAATTTTTTGGTCCTATGAATATTGAGGAGGTTGGATCCTGATTGGTAGGAAGGGCCCTTTATGAATTAAGGGGGTTATTCAGAGAGCACCGAAATGTTGTCGACACACTTACCCGCGCTTCGTTCCCCACATTTACCTGCACTTCGAGGACTCAAAGTTCCCCACCCTGCGGTGAATTCAGCATTGACCGCAGAGACTCCTGCACAGCACCACCAAATAAAAGAAGTCCCTAACTCTGTCCTTAAAGTAGCCGCATCTAAACTAGAAGGTGATGACAAGAGGCAGTACAGGGTCTCAGGCAAAACAGATAAGCATAGAAACTGAAGGGTTAAGTCACAGATGTAGGCAAAGAAATAACCAAGGTCGATACAAGGAGTAGTTAGCACAGCAACACAAAGGGTTAAGAGCCAAACCAGAATCCAAATACTACTCCAGGTCAGTAAACAGCGAATCTAAAAGGAAGCAGCACAAAGGGCAAAAGCAAGGTACAGAAATCAGCAAAAATAAGTACAAAGGCAAGGAAAACAGGGAACCAAATAAAATATAAACCAGAGGGCAAAGCAATGGCAAAATAAAACATGAAAGGGATACAGAGGGACAATCAGGAAAGGGAAAACAATGGCACAAAACTGAAGCAGAACAAAATATACAAACAAATCACAGGAGCTTTCTAGCAGCAGGATAACAGAGAAACATACTGGGAATTAGGGATGTGCATGGCTGAAAAATTTTGTTTTGTTTAGTTTCGTTTTGTTAGGTTTTTAAATCATTTAGTTTTCAGAATTTCGGAACTAATTTCGTCTCGTATTTCGTTTTGTTTTGAAATTTCGAATTAATTTGAAATTTCGAATCGATTCAAATTTCATATATCAATTCGATAGTTGATATTAATTTGAATTTTGATCACTAAATAAAACCCCAATTAATCAAATTTTGTTGTTAAAAGAAAAGCTAGGGTTAAATTTTAAGCTGTGTCACAGATTTTGTATTTGAGTGAAATTAACCAGTGAAACAAAATTAATTTGTTTCATAAAGTCCTTTGCTGACTATTACTTGTATTGTAAGTTAAGATCAATCGATAGTTGATATCAATTTGATAGTTCATTTCAAATTCGATAGTTGATATCAATTTTATAGTTGATTTCAAATTCGATAGTTGATATCAATTTGATAGTTCATTTCAAATTCAATAGTTGATATCAATTCGATAGTTGATTTCAAATTCGATAGTTATCAATTTTATAGTTGATTTCAAATTCGATAGTTGATATCAATTTGATAGTTCATTTCAAATTCAATAGTTGATATCAATTCGATAGTTCATTTCAAATTCGATAGTTGATATCAATTTTATAGTTGATTTCAAATTCGATAGTTGATATCAATTTGATAGTTCATTTCAAATTCAATAGTTGATATCAATTCGATAGTTCATTTCAAATTCGATAGTTGATATCAATTTTATAGTTGATTTCAAATTCGATAGTTGATATCAATTTGATAGTTCATTTCAAATTCAATAGTTGATATCAATTCGATAGTTCATTTCAAATTCGATAGTTGATATCAGTTACTGAAATTTTTCTTTGATGATGACACAGTGTAAAACTAAATAAATTTCGCTAGATACAGTTTTGATTCGTTTCGAATTCGTATCGTATTGATTCGTTATTCGGAAGTACTTCCGAATACGAATTATCAAATTTAATTCCAAATTCCGGATTTTTCCGAAACTGATGCACATCTCTACTGGGAATGACTCAAATCAAAGAGCGTTGTACCGTGGGAGAAACAACAATATATAGGGGACTGGTTAAGTGCTAGCACACACAGGTGATTTTAGGAAAGATGATAGAAAAGGAATTCTGGATATGGAATGCAGGAATGGCAGGACAAGAACTAGGAGGCGGCCTGGATCAGCTCACATACAGGGACAAGGCTGGAATCGTGAGAGTATTCTCGTGATATTTTCTGTAAAGTTGAATATTATTTATTTTAAATTTGCCAACTCTTACTTGTTATCGTGTTATCCATGGAAGCAACCTGCTTCTGGGATGAACATGTATTGTGCTTCTTATAACGGTATGAAAAATAAATCCACTTGCAGTAACTCTATAAATGAATCCTGTGTTAGATCCCTCAGTAAATCCTGCGATTATACAGCTCTCTGTGAAGACACGAATACTACTTGAAAATATTGTGATGAGACATTAACTAAGAAGAATTAATTTTACAATAACGTATCAGACTTGGGAGGGGAGTTTACAAAATACACTTATTTCGGCTGAAATTAAATGCTTTATCAAAATCCTTATGCAATTTTTGCACAGACATTTTGTAGCGAATGCAGCCAAGGTATAATTATGAATATTACATTTCCAATTTACAACGTTAATATTCATTTATAGATATTTTACTATCACCAGAGTATAGCAGTTCGTAGCGATACCTTTTTTATTGTACTAACATTATATTTAAAAGACAAGCTTTGGAGAGTATACCTCTCTTCTTCAGGTCTGGAAGCTACAATGACCAAAAAAGTTTCAAGACCCGAAGAAGAGAGGAACACTCTCCAAAGCTTGTCTTTTAAATATAACGTTAGTCCAATAACTACATACTGCTATAGTCTGGCGATTTTTGCATCTAAACTAACACGGCTTATCCAATCTAGATATTATGATCAAATATCTGGATAATGAAACCACAAGTGACACAAGTTACCTCCCAGACAACATCAAATCTTCCCCCAGTCTAAAGTCACTTAAGAAATCTCTATTAACATACCTCGATACAGAATGCACCTGTTAACGTGTAACAGTGACTATATAAAGAATGCACCTGTAAACATGTAACATAGTGACTATATACAGAATGCACCTGTAAACATGTAACACAGTGACTATATGCAGAATACACCTGTAAACATGTAACATAGTGAATATATACAGAATGCACCTGTAAACTTGTAACATAGTGACTATTAGGGATGAGCTGTTCGATTCGATCTGTTCGGAGTTCGCATCGAACATCGGCCGTTCGACCGTTCGCAAAGTTTGAACTTTTTGGGACGTTCACCAAAAGTTCTAAAAAAAAATTAATAATGTGAAAAAAGTATAAAAAATGCTTCAAAAATACAAAAAAATCTAGAAATAAAGAGACTCTTTACTACAGAATATTATAAGCAATTGTTTATTAGATATTGAATTAAAACGGGAATATTTTTAACATTGAAGCCTATGGGATAAAATTATTGTTACTAAAACATCAGGCAGACACAGCCCTCTAATCAGGCACTGTAGAGGGCAGCCTGCAGGGGCCTCCCAAGGATCCCCTTGAGGAGCATTAAAGAGCATGCGGCTACCAGATGACAGAGCTGCGACTGTGCGGGCTAGCCGCCCAGGTGCATGTGGCAGAGACAGGCGGCGCAGAGAGGGAGCCACTGCACCTGCGGCCACGGCAGACCACCCCCACAACCAGGATCCAAGGAGCCCCCCCTGACCACCAGGCTAAGGTAAGGCAACACATTTCTAAAAAAAATAAAATCCAAGGACATTTTTAAATGTCCCTGGGAACATAAAATAAAACTTTTTTTTTCTTTCTCTACCTGGCTGAATGTATTTAATTATATATATTAGATACATTCAGCCAGGTAGAGGGGGTGGCATGTGGGCTGCGCAGGGTCTCAGGCAGTGGTTTATTTTTTGTGTTTGTATATTTTTAGCAAATTTATAGGGGAAGGTAAAATATATAGATATGGTATGATATGTATAGGTATGATATATATATATATATGATATATATCTATATTCTATAAATATCTATATTCTTATAAATATATATATCCAGACTTGTATTACACACACATTTTGGCAACTAATTGCCCCCCCCCATTTGGCTGATCCCTCCAGAAAAAATGTTGAACCCGATAGAGCAGAGAATAATATATATATTCTCTGCTCTGTCGGGTTCAACATTTTTTCTGGAGGGATCAGCCAAATGGGTGCGCATTTAGTTGAGATTGTCCACATGACACCCCCATGTGCGTATGTGTATATATGGTCTGAGGTCTGTGGGTGGGTGTATATATATATATCTGCGTGTTGATATATACGTATATATAGGTCTGCATGTTGATATATACGTATATGTCTGTGTGTGGTATCAATGCATCCCTACTCTATACACAGCGCTCCGTGTCCCTATAATATATATGATCAGGGGTTACCTTTCTTTGATATTTTTATACTATTCCTATTAAATTAACAGTAATTTTTTATGTATTTTATTCAGTAAAAACTTTTTTTTGCCTATATAACATGTGCTTTGTGAAAATAAAATGGTTTTGTGTATACATTTTAATTTAGTTAGTGGATTCCTGTCCAGTGCGGTGAGAAGCAAACGTAATGCAGTGTAGACACGCTGCGAGGTGGAGCGGAGTGAAGTCAAGCCTGCAAAATGTTTGCTTCTCTTCGCTTCGCTACACTGTGCGTCGCTACACGCTCAGTGTGTCTCAGCCTTTATTCCAGCATTGCTAGCTTACCGAATCAGTTTGTATACTTGTTACTGACCCTGCTTGTTCTGAGGACTGCTACTGGTGTGTGCCAATTCTCACCATATACAGTATCGCAGTACAAGTGCCTAAACTTTGCTGACCCGGTTTTGCTGCTGATGTAACTGAATAGATCGGGGATCTCTTCTGCATTACCAAAACCTCTACCACTGCACTCTTGCACAATACCACAGAGGGGTTACGGTGTGACGGCACTGTTGCCAACACTAAAGGCCCAATTTTAAAGCACCTATTGTTACTTTCATCCAAAGTCTGCATAAGTTTCACCATAATTTAGCCAAAAAATCACTAAACTTGTTCTGCGTGTCCTAAAATGTCTCTTTTCGTACAGGCTGCCGCCCCAAGCAGTTGTTTATGAATAGATTAAGGGAAAACATTTACCGTCAAATGAAACGTAATTTTTTTGTTTTTAAATGGTTCTATACATCCAACAAATCCGCCACTTCACGGGCAGGTTATGGGGACCTCCTAGGCACGATATTTGAAGGAATTTTTCATTTTTATTCTTAACCTTTATTTCATGGAAAACTCACTGTTCCTTTAAAAACTTTTATTTTTTTATTTTTTGTCCCTGTTTCCTGTCCCCCAGGGCACTACCCAGACCCCCATACACCTTTTATGGCAAATATCTTGCATATATGCCCTCTTGGAGAGCACACTAAAATTTGAACTTTCGAGTCCCATTGACTTGCATTAAGTTCAGTTCGTGTTCGCGTTTGAACTCGAACTTTTGAAATTGTTCGAATGTGAATCGAACACGGGGTTGTTCAGCTCATCACTAGTGACTATATACAGAATGCACCTGTAAACATGTAACATACAGGGTTATCCAAAGAGATTCAAAAAGTCACCGCACGTTCGGTGACTTTTCGTTCTCTTCAATTCGGTTCGTGTTACTGATCCCATATCGGTGACCCTGCGGTGTATTCAGCAAGTACCACAGGGTCTCCGAAATGCAGGGAAAAGCTACCGCAAACCTGATGAAAACTAACTGCAAAACCTGCCGAATGCACGCTGAAAACCCTCAAAACCATCTCGATTAACCCATCGAAGACGCCGGAAAAACCCGAGCAGGAGCCGATCACACGCAGTGAAGCCGCCGGAAAAAGACGAGAAAAAGCCGAGACCGCAGACAGAGGGAGGTGAATAAATTAGCAAAACAGTTTGTATGAATGTGAAAGTGAAAAGCTGTTTGCAAAGAAACTACTGAGCGAAAATGTCAGAAATTTGCATATGAGGTCCAGGGAATGATAATAAAAAGGGCTGTTACAGAAAAAGTAAGTAAACTTAAAAAAAAAAAAATCTGAAAAATGCTTAAAGTATCCTAAAAAAATCTATAAATAAAGAGACTCTTTACTGCAGAATTTTATAATGAACGGTTTATTAGATATTGAATTAAAACGGGAATATTTTTAACATTGAAGCCTATGGGATTCTTCTGAATTAACTTGCCGAATTAAACCACCGAATGACAGGGCATTTCGTGAACCTTTCACTGCTGGTTTGTGTTCTCTGAATAGCCGAAGAGGTGCTTTTTCATGGGGATTTCACTGCCCTCGGACAGGTACCGAATGTGCAGGCAGTTCGCCAGGATTTGGCGAATTGCCTGCTCTCTGGATAGCCGAATGGCCAGGAAAGGTAACCGAACGCTGATTTTCAGCGTTCGGTTAACTTTCTCAAGCAATTCGGATCTCTTTGGATAACCCTAATAGTGAATATATACAGAATGCGCCTGTAAACATGTTACATAGTGACTATATACAGAATTCATCTGTAAACATGTCACATAGTGACAATACACAGAATGGACCTGTAAACATGTAATATAGTGACTATATACAGAATGCACCTGTAAACATGTAACATAGTGACTATATTTCCTACATATTTATTTTCTGTGTTAATCTGTATATATATATTTTTTTTTTTTTAATATCTTGCATATACAGTATTACTTTGTATTTCTGTAACGACTGTAACAATTCAATGTTCTTGAACCCAGGACATACTTGAAAACGAGAGAAATCTCAATGTATCCTTCCTGGTAAAAGACTTTATAAATAAATAAATAAATTTACTGCAAAACAATCCCATTAAATCATTGTACCGCACAGGAATAGCTTAACAATTGAATTGCAGTACAAAAATAAATAAAACATTTATGTTAAAAGACCATAGAATTACTTAATAATGGACCTTTTCAGAGTTACCGCATCACATTTTCAACGGGATACATTCCTGTGCTCAAGGCAGGCATCTTGGCTATCGTGCTGGGTTGGGATCAGTACTGCTTTACTAGTCTATGGTTCCTCGAGTACACAGCTGGAATTTACGCTATCTCCCCTGAAGACTATTTTTTATATATGAGGAGAAGCCCGTCCATATTATCCAATGAAGGTCAGAATCCTGATCTTAAGCAGCTAAACCTCCCATTCCGACTATCTAGCGATACCCACACAGTCACATACACTTACAGCTGATTCAAACACACATGCATACAAGCCTAGACATAACTACACACACTCCTGGTGCTCACATTTAATTGTTCCCATTTCTCTATAATTATCCCTTATTGTGATGCATATTTTAGAGATATAGATCAGGGGTCAGCAGCTTTGGGAGCCCAGATGGTTTGTGGTACAAAGGTGGCTGACCCTGATATAGCTCACCTCAGTCACATCTCACAAACCAATTTCCTATAATAAGCACTGAGAAACGTGTAACAGTGTAAGGAGGAAAATAGTGTTCCTCTTATTTTATGCGGTTGGTAAAGGGCTATGTATATTTCTATCCCTTTCACTATCATTTGGTGTTTCCATACATTACCCATACCCTAAATATACAGAGGTATCTCTTTTGTACTTGTTCACTGTAGGTAAATTCTATTTGAAGGGCAGAGGGCTCCCTCTGTTGGCCATAAAGTGTTATTACATTTTCATTATAGCTTGGGCTCCATAGTTCCATAAAGGAAAAACTGAGCTCAAAGCTTTTCAAATAATTTCAACACATCGGCTGTCATGCCCCTCATGTTGAAATTTCTGAGGCATGTTCTGGAGACCATTTGCAAACAAAATTCCTGTGAATTGCTCCAGAATTAACCCTCGTTGATTATACCCAATATCAGGGCACCACCAGGTGCTTTTGAAGGTCGAGTATACTTGATCTTGCTAATGAAGGGGTTAACTGCTATATTGATGGACCAATGTTTCCTATGCATAAAACCATTAGGAGGTGAAAAAACATTTTAAACTGGTTATCAGGCACTATTCGGTCTATTCACTAAAGGTGAAACTCAGGAGAATGACTGGAGAAGTGAAAATTCTAGGTCAAAATAGCCAAACCAGAAAAATTCTCCCATTTATCTCCCTTTCCAAATCGACTGTTTGGTCTAGATTGTTCTCTTCTCCTGCCAATTCTCCTGGTTTTCACCTTTTAGTGAATAAACCTGTATATGTCTTTACAAGTATAGAGAATACAAATACCTGTATAGAGGTTTTACTGTTACAATTTCACTATACTATAGCTGTCCGATACACAGAATATATAACTGCCCATCTTCCATGCTATGGTTGCCAGAAAGCAGCCATTGTACCTTCAAACGTGTCTGCTAAAGTTCACAGGTGGGGTGTGTGTGTGTGTTAGATATGTCATACAGAGTATCTGAGCCTTGTAGGAAAAAAGTAAAAAAAAAGTGTCTCTGGGCAAGACAAATAATAATCGGTGTCACGTGGGGTTCAATACCCGGGATGGGTATCCACATGCAGAAAGGCCCCCTTGCATCAGTATCCTGAAGGAGTAGTGATTGGGGCCCAAAACCACCCAGTCATTACCTGGAGCTCCATGAAGGGTGAAAACAAAACAGAGAAACACTTTATTTTGAGTTTACGATTACAAACACAGACAGGGGGATGTGCAGAATACAGTGGGAAAACATGCCCCTGCGTTTCCATACTGAATAGCCTCCTTCTCCCACCCCCCACCCCATCCCCCGGCATTACAGACAAAGGCTGGGGAAGGGGCAGAGAATTCTTATTTAATCCAGATCCTGCAGGATGGAAGCATTGGGAAACAAAGGAGTCAGTTACATACAGTTATACATAAGGGAAACCACACAGTGCATACAACATGACACTGCAATAAATATATCAGAGAATAATATAACATCAGGTAACAGGGCAGAGAAAACACAAACACCCTATACCTAGAATGGTAGGTACAGGGTGACTTAAACATAGGAGAGGACTGGAAATCACACCAGGCCTGCAACTCCCAAACACATCTCTAGGTCCCTGCGCCCAACGTCACAAGTGAATACTGTTACAATCGGAATAAAGTAAAGAGTTGATTAAGAGTTCTTTCCTCTTCTGATTTACTTTTACTTTCTTTAGCGTTGAAGGCAATTAACTCGCAACATGTGAGTTCTTGTCCAAATAGAGTGCATTTTCAATGGTTTATGCTCTTAACTGGTCCAATACGACTAATTATCCTGATGTTCGTAAGGTTTCTCATTGAGATATTAATTAATGTGATTTAGAGTCATCTTATCTCAGTTCATGTGGTATTTTGTAGTTGACTTCGTTAATAATTATAGAAAATATGCGCCAAGCTTGAAAATGCGATACCTTGTACAATAAAATATTACTTGTTAAGGATTTTCTTTTTCCATAAATGATTGTAATAAATAACATTATGGGGGTTATTCAGAGAGATCCGAAAAGTGCCCGAAATGTAACCGTAAGGGGAAATTTTGGGGCCATTCGGCTATTCAGTGAGCAGGCAATTCGCCAAATTCTGGCGAATTGCCTGCACGTACGGTATTATTATTCAGACGCATTTTTATTGATTTAAGCTCCTATTAGGAGAATAGGAGACCTTTTTTCAATTCAAAAGAAATTATGCAATGCCAATTAGGTGCGATTCAGCGGTTATTGGCTCAATTCGGCGGTCTTCGCCGACGTCCGATAACTGTTTCGGTGACTACATTTTCAGCAAAACACGTTGAACATTCACTAATAGTGAATTCATTGTATTTTTGACAAAATGGAATCACTGAAGTGCAGCAAAACAGAAAACACCAGTCTGCGATGTTAATTCCTTTTGTAAGTCCAGAGCTGCCGAAAATCAAAAGCAGCTAGAACCCCAAATCTGTCACAATCATAGGTACAATTATTCAAGATTTTTTGGGACTGCTTATGCTGCTAATAATATAGGGTAAAACGTACTAGCCCTGGCCTACTTTCATGAAATTGCAAATTGAAAATATGTTATAAAAGCACCAAATGATACATAATAGAATTATAACACATGGGGGCAAGATACATTTTGAATAATGTTTTGCTACATTTAAACATTTGGAATGTAAATAGAAATCGAAAGTAGTTTTCTTATTTAAACATAAACTTTAATGAAATCCGAAGTCTTCTGTTTTTTACAGTTATAATTTAATTAAGCGTTTCTTAATCAACAGGATGTTCTTTAATCCAGTAATATTTGATTAAACAATAGCACAGTACCTGCCAAAAACTGACAGACTCAAAGCAGATGTTTATTTTTGCCATAGGATATTCTTTGTGTTTGCTGAAGTTTAGAACAGCTAATATTTACAATGCATTTGCACCTTTGTGCCCTGCAAAAAAAACTATGTATTGTTACCGAGCCCTTTACTCACACACATCGTAAAAGGTGCCTATTTAGGAAGAACAGCTTTATTTATTTCCTAAATATATTATTCCCTTGTCTTTTGTTCTCATTTCTCTTATTTTAAATATCCATTGTATTCAGGGTGTGTGGGTGTATCACAGAGCTGCAAGTCAATAAAACGCTCAACAGTGGGTCTCTAAACTGTAATATATTTATATTATAACAATGCCTTTTTTCATAAATAGTCCCGTTGGGTTGTGTCGCGGCCTGCCACTGAGCGCCACTGCCCCTGGCATGTACCGGGACTAGCTCATGGCCATGGGTGGCCCCTTGGATGGCAGAGCCTGCACTAGGCCCTGGGGATCGGCAGATCCTGGGGCCATCTGGTGCTCCCCTCTCCAGGTCCGATGCCCGCATTGCAGAGTTGCCCACCTGCTTCAACATCAGCGGGCAGGTTCCTGGTGACATCATTTTGCAGCTTGCTGAAGACATCCGGCCAAGATAGCACCCAGAGTCCGAGGCTCCCTATGATGTCACGACTGGGGGTGTGGTCTCTGTTGGACCGGGAGCTGCACGGACTGACTGGGGGAGGTGTGACTCCCTCACCTGCCAATATGTACACAACACACCCTCACAATCTTTGCTATAGCGTTGTTGCAACTTGCTATATATGTGTAGCTCCATTTTGTTAAGTCGTCCCATGTACCAGTCCTTGGCTAGCCTGACCCTCTCAGATTTCTGCCTACCTCTGACCCAGACCGTTCCTGACCACGTGTTTGGATTGTCCCATCTGTACCTTGCTTTGGATGCCCCTGTCCTGCCTGCGCCATTGGTTCCTATCACCCCTGTGACAGGTGGTGAATATTTATATGTTGACCTATCTATTTTCCATCTGTAAAGTTAGGGACAGGAGAACGTTGCATGCTTTGGCCAGCACAAATCACTATCTACTAGTTTTTACACCAATAATCTCAAATGGAGTGCACCGAATTTGAGTAAAGCCTCTATTTCAGTTCAGAAGTGTTGTTCACCCATGAATCATTAATCTCAGTGTGAACATGAACTTCCTGTTATCAACATTTAAGCGCATCAGTGGGTCCTTACCATAAACTTGAGGCACTGGACGTGATGATTTGCCTGACATACTGTATGCACGGGCAAAGAGCTACCATTTGTTTCTTAAGGTAAAAACGTCACTTCTACATATGGTAGAGTTTTACTCTGCCTAGTGCAACCCATATTCTGTAAAAGATGTAGAGTAGCAAGAGCAAATACTATATAATAGCCTCTTTAACCCTTTCGCTGCTGAGCCTTTTCCCGCCCCTGTGCTGAGCTCATTTTTACCGGTTTCGCTCATCATGTTTAAATGCGATTTGAAGTCACATTTTATTATATGACCCATACATATTATATATCGTTCTTTCTGGGAGACTCGGTAGATTCATAATATATTATTATTATATGTATACGTTATGTCCGGTCTGTATATTATAACATAAAATGCAATAAAATTAGAATTTTCAATAATTTACAACGTGTAAAGTGTTTTTTTTCACAATTTAACATGCGAGCGTTTGCGGTTATATTTTCTATGGGGTGCGCTTGTTAAAAAAATTAGAAACGGGGAATCGTTACTTTTTTTTGGGGAAAGTTATGTGTTTTTTAGCAAGCGCCCCCATAGAAAAAATCGTTAGTGCAGCATCATTGTTCACATTATAATTGAAATGGGAACAATATTGCTGCATTTACAAAACAAAACAAAAACAAATTTTTTTTAAATTTTAAATTTTTACAATTTTATTTTTATTTTTAATTATTGTTTTTTACACTGTACATGGTAATGTTTGGTACCATTGGAAAGGCCATGCTCTGGCTGTTCCAATGAAATCAAACACTAACCCCTAGTTGGCACGGATCGGGAGATAGGGGGTTCATTGGAACCCCCTATCTCCACCATAGGTGGCAGCAATGGGTTAATTGCGGAACTGGTGCCATCGCGCTATGCGCGATGACGCCAGTCGTTAGGGAGATATCCCGGAAGCTTGGCCAACATCCAAGATGTCGGCCAGCTCCGGGAGGGGACCGCGATACGTCGCATGTTAGCGCCATATCGCGATCCAGCCCCCTAGGGGTTAAAGACAGCTGTCGCTTGGAAGGGCCGGCTGTGCCCTTCCAAGCGGTGCCTGCCTTTACTCGCTGGCCCGCACGGATGGGGAGGGGGAGAGGTCCGAAGGCACCTTCCCCGCAAGTGCCCACCGGGGTCCCGGAGGCTGGGCTGACATCGAGGATGTCAGCCCGCACCGGGGGGCCGCCGTGATTGGCCGGAATCCAGGCCGATCACCGCTGCAAGAGGAGGACGCGCTCAGCGCGTCCTCCACAGCGAAGTGGCCATGCGGCAGGACGTGCTGAGCGCGTCCGCCGCATGGAAAGGGTTAAAACTGCCTCAGCATCCGCGAGCCTAGCAGGAGCTATGGGGCAGGCTGCTGGACTCAGCGCCTGCCCCATGATCTGCTGGTGAAACTGGGACGCAAAGGGGAAATTAGCGATAGCTAATTTTTCCCCTTAGCATCCTGGTTTTAGTGAGTGGAGCACGATAGTGTCCGTAGTCTATGGAGTTGATAAGTTTACAACAGCTCTGGTTAAGTTAGGGCCATATTACAAAGTTGGTGCTAAGTGCGGGGACTCTCCAAGATATCTGGTCCTCAATTAACCCCTCAATTAACCATTGACATGTTGCACTTATTCCACCACTGAAGATGGGCTGAGTTTTAGGAAATCCTTATGAAAAGTGTAATAAATATCAAGTATTTCTGGTGATCTAATAAGGAACCACATGATTGGAATCGAATAACAGCTTTTGGTCTGTAAACCAAAAGGTAATTCCATTCTCCCTGAGAAAATAGTTGAGGGCCTGCATTCTCATGTGTTCCTGCTCCACTTGACCCCTGTCTTTCAGGTCCGCTTTGATAAGAATTGTGGAAGACATTGGGGTCTATTCACATTCATTGAACGCAATTTCGTTGCAATCAGGGAAATTCAAAGAGCTACGAATTGCTTGAGAAAGGTAACCGAACGCTGAAAATCTGCGTTCGGTTACCTTTCTTGGCCATTTGGCTATCCAGAGACCAGGCAATTCGCCAAATCCTGGCGAATTGCCTGCACATACGGTGCCTGTTCGGTGCCTGTTCGAGGGCAGTGAAATCCCCATAGAGAAGCAATGCTTCGGCTATTCAGAGAACACAAACCAGCAGTGAAAGGTTGCCGAATTGCCCTGCCATTCGGTGGTTTCATGCGGCAGATTTATTCAGGCGAATCCCATAGGCTTCAATGTTAAAAATATTCTGGTTTTACCATATGTGGTGGGAATGTGGGCATGTTACTGTTTTGTGGTCCTCAGTTTTTATGTTACTTTCGCGCGCTATCGGTCTACAGATACTCCCTGAGCCATTGCTGGCTTTACTCAATAGCCCGTCCCATCGCTACGGGCTGTCTCGTCACTCCCTTAAATTGGTCCATCGAGTTTGCACGGCTTCACGCATCTGCATAGCGCGTTCATGGAAAGTGACCCTTCCCTCCGTAGCGGAGGTGGTGTCGAAAGTGTGGTATGTCTATAAGATGGAATGCTTGACAGCGCAACTACACGATACCGTTCCGCAGTGAACTAAGATATGGGAACCGTGGCTTGCAACACAACTGGTTCCATGATTTATGCATTATTTATTTGACCAGGAGACCTTGACTTTTCCCCCCTCCCCTTGTGTTTTTTTTACTTCTGCAGTTGTCACTTATTTCTTTTTAAGGCACTCTTTTGCGTCGTGGTTGGAATGCTGATTTAGCATGTTTGTTTATTGATATTTTGTATTACTTCCCCAAGTACTTGCTTGTTTTCTGTGCTTCACTTGGTGCCTTGTAGCAGTTTCTTGTATTATTTGTAAAATCAATAAAATTGTGTTATTAAAAAAAAATATTCTGGTTTTAATTCAATATCTAATAAACCATTCATTATAAAATTCTGCAGTAAAGAGTCTCTTTATTTATAGATTTTTTAGGATATTTTAAGCATTTCTCTGGATTTTTTTTTTAAAAAAGTCAGATTTTTTTTTTTTTAAGTTTACTTATTTTTTCTGTAACAGCCCTTTTTATTATCATTCCCTGGACCTCATATATAAATTTCAGACCTTTTCGCTCAGCAGTTTCTTTGCAAACAGCATTTCACTTTTTACACATTCAAGCAAACTGTTTTCCTAATTTATTCACTTCACTCGTCTGCAGTGTCGGCGTTTTCCGGCGGCTTCGCTGCGTGTGATCGGCTCCTGCTCGGGATTTCCATGGTTTTCGGTGGATTAATCCAGACGTCTTTGCGGGTTTTCGGTGTGCATTCGCTGGGTTTTGCGGTTAGTTTTCGTCAGGTTTGCGGCAGCTTTTCCATGCAATTCGGGGACCCTGTGGTGCTTGCTGAATACACCGCAGGGTCACCGAAATGGGATCGGTAAAACGAACCGAATTGAAAAGAACGAAAAGTCACCGAATGTGCGGTGACTTTTCGATTCTCTTTGAATTACCCTGTTCGTGTTTCGCATCATTTCGCCAAAAAAGTCTCCTATTCTCCTAATACGAGCTTAAACCAGTAAAAATGTGTCTAAATAATAAAAAAGGTACTTTAATTTTTTTTTATAACTCTGATAAAAAATAAAAAATGTCTTTTACAAAATACAAATGAGTCTTTTTAAAAAATGGGTTTTGGAAAAAATAATAACTACCGTAGATACTCGAGTATAGCACGACCCGAATATAACGCGATGGATAGAGATTTATTATGGAAAGGAGACAATATTCAAGACTCGAATATAACGTGAAGAACAAAATTATACTGTACTGGTAATCAATTAAAATCCTTCCAGGTTCTCTTAACACAGTCAGGCTGCCCCTCAGGCCAGGGTGCTCTGCTCTAGAATGATTGCAGTTGTTACTAAGTATGAAGCCACCCGTCTTTACTAGCGATTAGATGGCCGGCAGAGGCGAGCGAGGTGAATGATTTGCTTAAACTGAGCGTGCCCTCTGGCCGTGATGGATCCCACCTCTCCCGAATCCGGGAGTTCCTGAAGTGTTTGCAAGCATCAGGGAGCCCACATTCACTTCTTCAGCGAGACTACCGGAACTTCCAGGACACTTGGGATCCAGAGCAGGGCAGTTTTTTTTTTACTCGCAATGCAGATGTCTCGAATATAACGCGACCCCTCCAATTTTATGGTAAATTTTTGTCACCAAAATCTAGCGGTATACTCGAGTATCTACAGTAGTCTTTATAACAAAAAATAAAAATGATATTCCATTTATTGCATTGAAACCTATTGGATTGTCTGAATAGACGCATTGATAGTTCTCAATGGGACTATTTCAGTGCCGCCAAACACCGTTGAATTTCGGCATATTGCAGCAAATGCACCGTATTTCACTATCAATTCCCCCTATATTTGGCAAATTGACAGCTTTTGTGAATTGACAGCTTTGTGCATAGACAAATTGCCCCAGAATTGCACCTACCTAGTGCAACTGGGTGACAAATTCAGAGGTAAGTGAATGACCTCCTTTGTGTACTCCTACAACCACTGATCCTAGTGCAAGCTCTCTTTTAAAAGACCAGCCAGAATGGGTTTATCTTTAGTGACATCACTGATATTAAAGCATTCCATGATGTTGGTGGTTGTGGAGGCATTGACTCCTCTGACACAAAGGGCTCTATTACATTCTTCACGCAAAAACGCAATGCAGAACGCGTGAATTTTTGCGCGAAGCGTTAAACGTTAACGCTTGTAAAACAACGCTGGTATCACAATCCTCACGCATTTTTTCATCCGTCAAAAAATAGCGTGCGTAAAACGGACGCGCAAAAACACGCACAGCAACGTTGCGCGCAGAAATCAGTGTGCAGACTGTTTTTTTACGCGATTCAGCCAATCAGAATTAAGAACCACAATTGTCTCACATTAGGTTTTTGCGCCTGTCAAAGTCAATCAGCGCATATATGCTGCATCAATAAAAAAAACACACACAACTTCTCCATTTTATTGGCTTAGTATGTGTTGAATGTGTAACTATACTTTGCTGCGTATTTTTTTTTTGGGCTGGTGTATTTGGTTTCGGCAGGTTGATAGAATTTGCCATTAACACCAGCTTTTAGGAGTTGCTAAAATTATGCGCGCAAAGGCTATGCGTTACAAACTGCGCATAGATTGTAATACCAACCGCATACCAGCGCACAAACGCATTTGCGCTCACAATGTTAAGTATAGGACGTGCGCTGTACAGTAAGCTCGTGCAGCGTTCGCGCAGCTTCACCCGCGTTATACGTATATGCACGTTTGTTGCGCTGAGATTGTAATACGACGTTCTGCGCAAAGGGTGTTAATGCGTTTTTGAGCGGGCGCAAACGTATGCGCGAAGAATGTAATAGGGCCCAAAAATGGTAGAAAAAAATGAAAGTGTCAAAATTAATTACTGATTATTTTATGAATGCCTACAGAACTGTTCTTGAACCCAGGACATACTTGAAAACGAGAGAAATCTCAATGTATCCTTCCTGGTAAAATCCTTAATAAATAAATAAATAAATAAATAAATAAACTGGCACAAAATAGGTGATGAACAGCAATCATGGGAACCCTGTAGCATAGTTTTGCATTTTGAGTAGGTCCACAGCTCCAAGCTAAGCCCTGGAGACGTTTCCGTGACGCCTATGGGTGAATAAGAGCCTTCTGCCACTCATCACCGATGAAGCAGACATAAGAGAAAGAAAGTTTCTTTCTGATGATACACTTTGGGGTTGGTGTAACATTTTGTCGTAGCGTTCCACCATTGACAAGCTGTTAGGAGATGCCGCCAAGGTGCAGTAAGAATTCTAATGAGTCGCAAAGCACAATATGTACCAAATCATACATGACAAGGATTGAAAGGTGTATTGGTCACTGGGAAAATTGTTTCCTTTGTAGAATTGGTATTGAAAACAGAAGATCAATAGGCCATATAAGGAAGGTTCAGGACTCTTAGAAAAGAGACAAAACATGTCAAAATGTTTGGCTAATATGCAGTGCATCGTACTCTGAATTAATCTATACGAGTGTCTACACGCCGGCTTAATTGCTGATTAGTAAAGTGAAATGAGAACGAGTTGTTAGAAAAATTGAAAATGAGCACGGTAAAAGGTCCAGAGTGCTCATTTCTGACTGTCGGGATAATCTATGTTCTCTGTAGAACACAAACAGATTTTAGATACCCAAAGATAACGAAAATCGCAAATTAGTCACTCATTATTTTGTTTGCGCATTCATCCTACTCCAAAAAACAAAACTAGTTTTAAGTACAAGAAAATAAAGTTGTAACAATTTTTCTTTGTTTTCATCCCTTCTCTCCCTGTATTATCGAGGTGACTGACACCGTCACCCTCTCACTAATCTAATTACACTGCTATCAGAAGTATTTTTGCAGGGTTATTCAGAGAAAGGTGAAACTCTGGAGAACTTTTGGAATAGTGAAAATTCTAGATCAAAATAGCCAAACCAGAAAAACTCTCCCACTTATCTCATTTTCCAAATTTTGGCCTAGAATTTTCACTTTGTGTCATAATGTCAACGTTTCAATCCCAGCTCGGGATTTTCATCAGGACGTTGAGATTATGGATTAATAAAACAACAAATCTACAGACTTGGAGTGCCGCCGTCATTTTTGCAATATTCTATATATATAATATATATATATATTATATATATAGTTCTTGGCGTTCCGCAACTCGGAGACTTTTCAATGCTTCATTAAAAATCCTTTATTGAATCATGGATACAGCGTCATGGATACAGCGTCGACGTTTCAGTCCCGCAGGACTTTTATCAAGACATATAGAAAACTTTAAAAACAGAGTCTATATATACATAGAGAATGTTAATCAACAATACACTACAGGTGAATCAAGGTAAATGCAAAACCGGAAGAGTGAAACCACTCACCAGTAATTAAACCACAGCTGAGTGCCTAGAAACCGTGACATAAACAAAATATCCCATAGGATATAATAAATCCCTACAAAAATTGTTTAGAATGAATTAAAGTCAATAACGGTTGCTGGAACTTCAATTGTATGTTGAACCAATATAAACCGAGCTGCCATCAGAACGGCTTTATTGGGCACAGCTGGTTGCTAGGCATTTTTCCATGATGCAGCACCCCCTCTCTTCCCTTCGAGCAATGGGAATTGATCAGGTTCCCCCATTACCAAGGGCTGGTGATAGAGCCCTCGAATTACTAAAGAGAGAGGCATTTTGGATCTTTACGCTTGACACTATTTCCCCTAAAGGGTTAAATGAAAAAAATAACTTGCACTGCTTTCTCCATTCTCGCTAAGATCCTCTGTGGTTTTTTATTTCGATTTTTTTACTTCGATTTTACTATTGCAATGCTTTTATATTGGTTCAACATACAATTGAAGTTCCAGCAACCGTTATTGACTTAAATTCATTCTAAACAATTTTTGTAGGGATTTATTATATCCTATGGGATATTTTGTTTTTGTCACGGTTTCTAGGCACTCAGCTGTGGTTTAATTACTGGTGAGTGGTTTCACTCTTCCGGTTTTGCATTTACCTTGATTCACCTGTAGTGTATTGTTGATTAACATTCTCTACAGTTGTGTTCAAAATTATTCAACCCCCAATGCTGTAAAGGGTTTTAGGGAATTTAGTGTACATTTGTAATTGTATTCAGAATGAAATCCTACAAGGACTTTTTAAAGTACCATATGCAGCTAAAATGACATCAATTGGTTTTGTAATACAGTAGTAAATGTTTCTTTTGTGAATTCTTCATTGACACAATTATTCAACCCCTTAAAGACTACCACTCTGAAGAACAGAGGTTCATTCAAGTGTTTTCAATCAGGTATTGAAAACACCTGTGGATGTCACGGAGCAGCAATAAAGCATAATAAGCACCAATTAGGCAGCTTTAAAATGACTGTGATACTCAGCTCCTTCTAGACATTTACTGGTGTGGTTACAAACATGGTGAAGTCAAGAGAATGGTCCAGGAAGACAAGAGAAGAGGTGATTACTCTTCACAGGAAGGGAAGATTGCAAAGATGTTAAACATACCAAGAGAGACCATAGGAAGCATCATTCGCAAATTCAAGGCAAAAGGCACTGTTGAAACGCTACCTGGTCGTGGCAGAAAGAAAATGCTGACTTCGACTGATGTGCGCTACCTGAAGCGTAGAGTGGAGAAAAGTCCCCGTGTGACTGCTGAGGAACTGAGAAAAGATTTGTCAGATGTGGGTACTGAAGTTTCAGCTCAGACAATACGGCGCACACTGCGTAATGAAGGCCTCCATGCCAGAACTCCCAGGCGCACCCCCTTGCTGTCTCCAAAGAATAAGAAGAGTCGACTGCAGTATGCCAAAAGTCATGTGGACAAACCACAGAAGTTTTGGGATAGTGTTCTGTGGACTGATGAAACAAAATTAGAACTGTTTGGGCCCATGGATCAACGCTATATTTGGAGGAGGAAGAACAAGGCCTATGAAGAAAAGAACACCTTGCCTACTGTGAAGCATGGCGGGGGGTCAATCATGCTTTGGGGCTGTTTTGCTTCTGCAGGTACAGGGAAGCTTCAGCGTGTGCAAGGTACCATGAATTCTCTTCAGTACCAGGAGATATTGGATGACAATGTGATGCAGTCCGTCACAAACCTGAGGCTTGGGAGACGTTGGACCTTTCAACAGGACAATGATCCCAAGCATACCTCCAAGTCCACTAGAGCATGGTTGCAGATTAAAGGCTGGAACATTTTGGAGTGGCCATCGCAGTCACCTGACTTAAATCCGATTGAGAACCTCTGGTGGGACTTAAAGAAAGCAGTTGCAGTGTGCAAGCCTAAGAATGTGACTGAACTGGAGGCTTTTGCCCATGACGAATAGGCGAAGATACCCGTAGATCGCTGCAAGACACTTGTGTCAAGCTATGCTTCACGTTTAAAAGCTGTTATAACTGTAAAAGGATGTTGTACTAAGTACTAAGATTGAATGTCACTTGGGGGTTGAATAAAACTGATAATGATGTGAGCACAGAAAAGACATTTGTGGTTATTTCATTATAAATGTTATGTTATATCTGTCTGACCTACACGTGCCTCTTTGATTTAATTGTAAGCAAGATGACTGAATGATCAAAATCAATGTCAAACTGGCCAAAACACTCAATTTCAGTGGGGGTTGAATAATTTTGAACACAACTATATGTATATATAGACTCTGTTTTTAAAGTTTTCTATATGTCTTGATAAAAGTCCTGCGGGACTGAAACGTCGACGCTGTATCCATGACGCTGTATCCATGATTCAATAAAGGAATTTTAATGAAGCATTGAAAAGTCTCCGAGTTGCGGAATGCCGAGAACCATATGACCATCTTTACCAGGTTCCTGCACCGGAGCATGACTTAATTGATATCGGGTGTGTATATATATATATATATATATATATATATATATATACACAGATTTTATTTTCAGTCAATAAAATTATATATAAATTCCATGCCTATTGCATGCAAAAGAGAGGACAATAAAAGAGAACCCCCAAGTGCTAAAAATGGCAGGAAAAGCAAAGTACTTGCATGTGCGTTAGATTAGTTCGTAAGATTTTGTCAATGAAAACTAGACAAACTGAACCGCAGTTTGAACACAATACCCAATTGTACTTACTGATTCCAATGTAACAATTGTTTACATTAATTCTGTGTCAAAATGTAATTCATGGAATCCCTCTTGTTTGCCTGTTTTTTTTTCTTCATTTTGATGCATGTTTGGAGAGTAGAAATACAGTTCTCTGAGCTTTATCCTGTTACTCGGTCGTAAAAGTGTCTTCATCTTTCCCAGTGAAAAAGATCAACACACTTTACTATTGCAGTACAGCAACCAGACCAAGGGCAGAACACCGGGAGATCTCTGGGGTGAGACATTACTGTATAGCTATAAGATAATACAATATAGAGATGTGCATTCGTTTCAGAAAAATTCGGAATTTGGAATGAAATTTGATAATTTGTATTCGGAAGTACTTCCAAATAACGAATTGATACGATATGAATTCGAAGCGAAACGGTATATAACGAATTTATTTAGTTTTACACTGCGTCATCGTCATCAAAGAAAATTTTGAATAATTGATATCAACTATGGAATTTAAAATGAACTATCAAATTGATATCAACTATCGAATTGATCTTAACTTACAATACAAGTAATAGTCAGCAAAGGACTTTATGAAACAAATTAATTTTGTTTCACTGTTTAATTTGACTCAAATACTAGATCTGTGACACAGCTTAACATTTAACCCTAGCTTTTCTTTTAACGGCAAAATTAGATTAATTGGGGTTTTATCTAGTGATCCAAAATTCGAATTGATATCAACTATCGAATCGATATATGAAATTTCGAAATCGATTCGAAGCAAACCGAAATGCGAAACGAAATTAGTTACGAAATTCCAAAAACGAAATGATTTAAAAGCGTAACGAAACTAAACGAAACAAATTTTTCAGCCATGCACATCCCTAATACAATACAGTTTCTTTCTTTATAACAATTAAAACTGCCTGTTTTAATACTTATTTATATATCAAGTTATAATATATATATATTTTAAATCATTTAGCATTTCTTGGAATCTGCATTGCGGATTCATTTAGCACCTAAAAGCTGGTGCTAAATGAATCCGCTTTTGCAAAATCATGTAGCACCCCCTAAACTCCCCCAACAAATCCTATACATGCCGTGGTTAAAATGGTGGCCAGATCTGCTGTTTCTTGTCCTCGGAAGCAGAGTGAGACTGGGAGGAAATAGTTCTCAGTCTCACTCTGAAGTAACTCCTTGTGAGAACTAAACTACGCAGAGCTTACGTCCCAGAAGCGTGACCCTCCATGGAGTCCTATGTACTCCAGGATGTGATACTTGTATCGGCGTGGAAGCTCTAAGGCGAATATCCCAGGGGCGAGATGCTGAGCTAGCGCCTGCCCTGGAATCTCACGCTAACATGGGGACATGACAAGAAAATCTGCAGGCGCTGATTTTTCCCATTAGCGTCCCCATGTTAGCACAAAGAAGAGAATAGTGCCCTCAGTGTCCCATGCTTGTTTTACAGAAATGTTAAGCTAATCATTTTTTAATGAAAAGTGTTTGGTAGTTAATTGGTTAAACATTTCTAGGACACCATTTCTGATATGTATATTTTTGATAGATGAGATATTAATACAAACTCTTATTTTATTTTTTTAAATGTAGTACGTCATGTATCTGCTTCCATGCGTTTACGTGTGTGATTTCAATAACAAACATACATTGTTTATTCAGTCTATGCTGTAGAGATGGCGCACAAATGCACCGTTGTCTCTTATCCAATAAGGACATGTATTGTTGTTGTATCCTTGTAAATAATAAATGGAATAAAGCTGCATTCACATTGTATATCCAGAGGTTATACACACATTACGCTGTATGATTCAGATCACAGTGAATGTTGAAAGCTGTAACAATTAACCCAATACTTTTTCTAATCAGTCAATAAATTCTGATTTAATCCTCTTCGTGCCGCATAATGGAATTATTCTTTGATGGATGTTACAGTTACAAGTATTTATAAAGAGCCAACAAGTTCCGTAGTGCTGTACGAAAGGCCAGACATAACGGCGGAAACTGCTGGTGCTATGTAAATGATGATAATAATACTAGTAATAAGAGAGGACCATGTTCAAGGGCTCACAATCTAAGGGGAGAGGGGAATCTGGCATTTAAGGACCCATAATGAAATAATTTCAACATGTGGCTTAAATCAAGCTGTGCAGCCAGGGGAGCGGCGGCGATCAGCAGCTTAATGCTGTTGCAGGGTGCCTTAGCACCCGATGCTCATTAAACCTTAATGTCCCAACACAGTGATCTCTGCAGCTGTCAATCACAGAGATCAATTTACAATGTAGCAATTTGAACTGCCTTTCTCTCTCTCCCTCGGTGTGTCCGGTGAATCCTCTGCTTGCAGCTTGGATGTCTTGGCAGGTTACTGTGAATTAATGGCACCTATAAATTGTATACTTTGCATTGGAACCAATCATTTTCACCTAGAAGGAAAAGAGCAAGCTATTCTAACATTGCTCGTTCTTCTCCTCTGGAGGTGGTAATACATTTTTTTTACACATCGATCCAAAGGAATTGAAAAATCACTTAGCTTAAATTCCACAGTAGAGAGGGCGACGTGATCCAATGCTTCCAGTGGCCACAAGACTTGGAAGACTGGGAAGGAATAGGTTCCAGTTTTCTTCAACAGCACTTATTATTTATTTATTTTATTTGAGGTGATTTTACTCATTTTGGCCTTCAGCGCGCATATCTCCTCCTTTTTAGCTCAGGGACTCCCAAACCCTAAAGCTTTACTAAGCAATTTAGGCTCCTACACAACACGTGCACTGTACGTAGGGATGGGCTGCCGATTCGAATCAGTTCGAAGTTCGATTCGAAAATCGGCTGTTCGAAAATTCGCAAACTTCGAACTTTTCGGGATGTTCGCGAACAGTTCGAGAATTTTTTTTTTTAAAAAAAATTACAAAAAATGCTTAAAAGATCCTAAAAAAATCTATAAATAAAGAGTCTCTTTTCTGCAGACTATAATAATAATAAACGGTTTATCAGATATTGGGTTAAAATGGGAATATTTTTATCATTGAAGCCTATGGGATTCATAAACATTTCCCACTCCTTGTTGGTCAAACATTTCCCACTCATTGTTAGTGAAACATTTCACACTCATTTTTGGCAAAACATTTCCCATGGCTTCAAATCGCATTTAAACATGAGCAAAAGCGGTAAAAAGGAGCTCAGCGCGCACCGTTGAAATGGCTCAGCACTCAGCAGTGAAAGGGTTAAAAAAAATCATTTGTTTTTCATTGTTTCCTGTCCCCCAGGGCAGTACCCAGACCCCATACACTTTTTATGGCCAATATCATGCATATATGCCCTCTGGAGGGGACCTTAATTTTTGAACGTTCGAGACCCATTGACTTGCATTGTGTTCGCATTGTGTTCGAGTTCGTGGTCGAACTTTTTCGGGTGTTCGAGTTTGAATGCGAACCGAACACGGGGGTGTTCGGCCCATCACTAACTGTGCGTACGCAAGTTCCGTAGCACTGACGTAGAACGATGGACTGGAGCTGTGCATGCATGTGCAGGTCCCATGCATCAGCTGATTCTCTGAGACCACTCGGTAATGCAAGTGGTCTCAGAGAGGTTGAAGTCAGCACGCTGCTCTCTGCATGCTGTCGTCACTAGTGAGCAATCTGGTGACCGGCCGCTGGGAGATTCAAAATCCTGGCTGTAGGTGACGCTGGATGGGGTGGAGGAAACTCCTCCACTTCACCAAGGATTTTTGCCAGATGGGGGAAGCTGGGAAAGGGGGGAGACGTTACACATTACATAGTTACATTGGCTGAAAAACGATGTGCGTCCATCGGATTCAACCTTTCACACGTTACCTACTCCTGGCCACTTTAAAATTTAAAGCTAAAGTAGTCCGGATGAGTAAAGTGCAACTTCTTTACTGCCGCAATTTTCTCTCTGGCCACCAGGTGGTGACCTGCAAATAGTAAAACCGATCGATTGTTGCAATGATGTGGAGGTTTATTTTTAACCCCTTCACTACCAAGTGATTTTCTTTTAAAAAAACATTGTCTTGAACCAGTTTTTCTTTTTTTTGAAAAATCATATTAATTAATTATACACTAAGAAATATTTGGGAATATTCCCAGTGTATTTCTTAATGTAATGACCTATTTGGCAGGCAGATGTGAAGTTACAGCAGTTTGAGCTGCAGCTCGTGGTTCCCTGCATCTGCTGCTGAAAGCCCAATATGTAAGGGCATTCGTCAGCTGCTTTTAAACAGCTATTAGTATTCTTTATTTATATAGCACCAGCATATCCCGCAGCGCTGTCCTTAGGGCACAGTATAGACAGGGTTACAATACATTGACCAACATTTGACAAACCAGCAGGAGGAAATGAGGGCCCTATTCCCGTGGGAACTCACAATCAAGAAGGGTTGGGGTGGAAATAGGAGGAGAGGACTGCAAGGTGAGAGTGATGCAGCAAATTTCATTTGCTTATGTCCTTCAGAGCTGCAGATCGAGATAACATCGATATTGAGACTTGATGGTGCCTTTGGAGACCTGAGTTATCTTGATCTCGGCAATGAAGGGGTTAAATATTTTTGTACTAGCGGTTCCCAGACGTCCCACTGATTTATATTTTAAACCTTATCTTCAGGGAATGTGGCAGTGCAAAGTTCCATTTGTTAGTTTTTTATCTATATTTTATCTATATTTCCTACATATTTATTTTCTGTGTTAATCTGTATATTTGTGTTTTGTTTTTAATATCTTGAATTTATTACTTTGTATTTCTGTAACAACTGTAACAATTCAATGTTCTTGAACCCAGGACATACTTGAAAACGAGAGAAATCTCAATGTATCCTTCCTGGTAAAATCCTTTATAAATAAATAAATAAATTATTATTATTATTATTCTTTATTTATAAAGCGCCAGCATATTCCGCAGCGCTGTACAATAAGCACAGTATAGACAGGGTTACAATACATTGAACAACATTTGACAAACAGTACAGGAGGAGATGAGGGCCCTATTCCCGTAGGAACTCACAATCTGGGAGGGTTGGGGTTGGAAACAGGAGGAGAGGACTGTAAGGTGAGAGTGATTGATGGTTGCGTCAGTGAGTTGGGTGGTAGGCTTCCCTAAATAGGAATGTTTTAAGGGAGCGTTTGAAGGAAGAGAAGTTAGGGGAAAGTCTGACAGTACGAGGGAGAGCGTTCCAGAGAGTGGGGGCTGCGCGTGAGAAATCCTGCAGTCTATCATGGGAAGAGGTGATGCGGTGAGAAGCTAGGCGCAGGTCACTGTTTGACCTTAGGGAGCGGGCTGGGGTGTATTTGGTGATTAGTGAGGACAGGTAGTGGGGAGCTGAGTTAGTGAGGGTTTTGTAGGTAAGGATAAGGATTTTGAACTTAATTCTGAAGTGTATGGGGAGCCAGTGAAGGGACTCGCAGAGGGGAGCGGCAGAGACAGAGCGGCGGGTGAGGTGAATTAGTCTGGTGGAGGCGTTCAGGATGGATTGTAGGGGGGAGAGGCGGGACAGAGGGAGGCCAGATAAGAGATTATTGCAATAGTCGAGTCGGGAGATTACCAGGGCGTGGATGAGTTGTTTTGTGGCGACAGCGGTAAGAAATGGCCGAATTCTGGAAATATTACGCAGTTGGTATCGGCAGGAGGAGGAAAGAGACTTGATGTGGGGGATGAAGGAAAGAGCAGAGTCAAGTGTAACTCCAAGACAGCGAACTTGGTTTGATGGGGAAATGGTGATACCCTCCACCGTGATAGAGAAGTCAGGAGGTGGGGAGGCATTGGAGGGAGGAATAAGTAGGAGTTCAGTCTTCGACATGTTGATCTTTAGGTGGTGGGAGGCCATCCAGGAGGAGATGCCAGATAAACAGTCACTGACTTTTGAAAAGACAGGGGGAGAGAGATCAGGGGTAGAGAGGTAGATCTGAGTGTCATCAGCGTAGAGGTGGTAATTGAAGCCAAAGCTGTTGATGATTTTGCTCAGGGAGGAGGTGTAGATGGAAAAGAGCAGAGGACCAAGGACAGAGCCTTGAGGTACACCAACAGATAGAGGCAATGAGGAGGAGGAGTTACCAGCAAAGGACACACAGAAGGACCTGTTGGATAAATAGGATTCGACCCAAGCGAGTGCAGTGTCACCGAGACCCAGAGAGTTGAGGGTCTGTAGAAGGAGGGGGTGGTCAACAGTGTCAAAAGCAGCCGAGAGGTCAAGCAGGATGAGAATAGATAAATAAATGAATAAATCTCTTCTATTTCTGCTCCACAGACTGCCCTGACCTGTCAGTATTATTAGTATTAGCGCGCTAAGTTTCTAGTATGCATCGGCCACGCAATGCTAATGCAGCCACGTATTGAGTCATTGAGTAAGGAGCAAATAAGAGTGGATCATTGACAAAGCCAGTTTTTTTTTTCTCTACGCGTATCCTGGCAATATTGACAAACTGGGACAGTCATGACATCCCTTCGTTGCCGTTCACCTGACAGTCAGAGGTGTGCGCAGAGCTGTCACGCTGCTCACAATCACACCATTTATACCTTCTGCAGTTTTGACTGAAACTGCGCCTTCCGTGAAATTGGCAACATCATTAAGAAATTCCGATGCGGAGTGTCATAGGGTGACAGTTTTACCCGTGTTCAGTCTTAGCGGTACATGGTTTTTCGAAAAATCAGACACAAATTAAGAGTGACTCGAGGCTTTTATTTTTCCCCCCACTTTTTCGACTGCAATTATGTGCAATCATGCAGGTAGAAACAAAACGTAGCTTTCAGTATTGTTTTTTGAGAATTAATGAAGGTGCGCACAAAACTAGAACAAATATTAAAAAATAAGCTTTTAACTACAGTAAATGAGAATGATAAACATAGATTATCTGAAGGGACTACGGGTTGGTTTACATCATCGGTCAGACTTCAGATTGCGGCTTAAAAATCGCATAAACTGATATCTCAGCATACACATCAACTAGACATGTATACGCAATTCAACTTTCCAAATGGTCATTTATGTTGATTTAAACAATTTGCTAATGCTGACGCTAGCCCTAACCTTATCCCTAAAGCAATCCCTTCCCACAACATTATCCTTAAAGCTGACCCTTATCATTCGGGGGCATTAATGTACTCAGGGGTCAGCTGGACACCTCATTATATATACTCAGGTAGATAGAAGTTGTCTTAGTTGGACGTTCAGATGATGAAGAAAACATTAGTATTGCACTATGTAATGATACTTTGTTTATTGGACTTAAAAGGAGCTGTCAAACTCACGGCCCCCTGTTTGTTGATGCCTACAATTCCCAGGATACTTTCAATGTAATAGATGGCCAGGGGATCATGCGATTTGCAGTTCAAAAACATCTGGGGAGGCAGAGTTTGTTGACAGCCCTGGACTAACATAAAAAAAATATATGAAGAGGTATCGATGGTCTCTCCTCCTCTTCAGAAGTAATACTGAAAAAATTGGCAGAACAAAGGACACAGCAAATTAGTGAAGTGATATCATGATGCTTTCAGAGGATAAGGGGGAGTGGGTCAGGAGTAGGGAAGAGCTGTTCGGTTCGATCGGTTCGGAGTTCGATTCGAACATTGGCCATTCGAAAGTTCACGAACTTCGAACTTTTTGGGACGTTCGCCAAAGTTGGAAAAAAATAATTATTTTGAAAAAAGTATAAAAAATGCTTAAAAAGTACTAAAAAATCTAGAAATAAAGAGACTCTTTACTGCAGAATATTATAAGCAACGGTTTATTAGATATTGAATTAATACGGGAATATTTTTAACATTGAAGCATATGGGATAAAACATTCTTGTTACTAAAACATCAGGCAGACAGAGTCCTCTAATCAGGCACTGTAGAGGGCAGCTTGCCGGGGCCTCCCAAGGATCCCCTTGAGGAGCAAGCGGCCGCCGGATGACAGAGTTGCGGCTGTGCGGGCTAGCCGCCCGGGTGCATGTGGCAGAGACAGGCGGCGTGGGAGGGAGCCAGTGAGCCACTGCACCTGCGGCCACGGCAGACCCCCCCACAACCAGCATCCAGGGAGCCCCCACTGACCACCAGGCTAAGGTAAGGCGACACATTTCTAAAAAAAATAAAATCCGAGGACATTTTTAAATGTCCCAGGGAACATAAAATAAAACCTTTTTTTTTTCTTTCTCTACCTGGCTGAATGTATTTAATTATATATATTAGATACATTCAGCCAGGTAGAGGGGGGTGGCATGTGGGCTGCGCGGGGTCTCAGGCAGTGGTTTGTTTTTTTGTTTGTATATTTTTAGCAAAGGTAAGGGCAGGTATGCTATATATATATATAGATAAGATATATATCTATATTCTTATAAATATATATATCCAGACTTGTATTACACACACATTTTGGCAACTAATTGCCCCCCACCCATTTGGCTGATCTCTCCAGAAGAAGTGTTGAACCCGATAGAGCAGAGAATAATATATATATTCTCTGCTCTGTCTGGTTCAACATTTCTTCTGGAGGGTTCAGCCAAATTGAAGGGGGGCGCATTTAGTTGAGATTGTCCACATGCCACCCCCACATGTGCGTATGTGTATATATGGTCTGAGGTCTGTGGGTGGGTGTATATATATATCTGCGTGTTGATATATACGTATATGTCTGTGTGTGATATCAATGCATCCCTACTCTATACACAGCGCTCCATGTCCCTATAATATATATGATCAGGGGTTACCTTTTTTATATTTTTATACTATTCCTATTAAATTAACAGTAATTTGTGATGTATTTTATTCAGTAGAAACTTTTTTTTGCCTATATAACATGTGCTTTGTGAAACTAAAACGGTATTGTGTGTACATTTTAATTTAGCTAGTGGATTCCTGTCCAGTGCGGTGAGAAGCAAACATAATGCAGTGTAGACACGCTGCGAGGCGGAGCGGAGTGAAGTCAAGCCTGCAAAATGTTTGCTTCTCTTCGCTTCGCTACACTGTGCGTCGCTACATGCTCAGTGTGCCTCAGCCTTTATTCCCGCATCGCTAGCTTACCAAATCAGTTTGTATACTTGTTACTGACCCTGCTTGTTCTGAGGACCCGATCGGTTGCCGACTTTGCCTGCCATTTGACTATTCTCTCTGTGTATTCCCTGCCTGTTCTGTTTGCTTCCTGTTGCTACTGGTGTGCGCCGATTCTCACCATATACAGTAGCGCAGTACAAGTGCCTAAACATTGCTGACCCGGTTTTGTTATAGCTACTGATGTAACTGAATAGATCGGGGATCTCTTCTGCATTACCAAAACCTCCACCACTGCACTCTTCCACAATACCACAGAGAGGTTACAGTGTGAAGGCACTTGCTGCCACCAAAGGCACAATATTTGGATGCACTGCCACTGACGCCTATACCAGATTCATATCATTTTAATATTGGACCGCAGGGTCCAACCCTGCACTCTTCCACAATACCACAGAGGGGTTACAGTGTGACGGCACTAAAGGCCCAATTTTAAAGCACCTATTGTTACTTTCATCCAAAGCCTGCATAAATTTCACCCTAATTTAGCCAAAAAAAATCACTAAACTTGTTCTGCGTGTCCTAAAATGTCTCCTCTTTTCATACAGGCTGCCGCCCCAAGCAGTTGTTTATGAATAGATTAAAGGAAAAACATTTACCATCATTTGAAATGTCATTTTTTTGTTTCTAAATGTTTCTATACATCCTACAAATCCGCCACTTCACGGTCAGGTTATGAGGACCTCCTAGGCACGATATTTGAAGGAATTTTTCGTTTTTATTCTTAACCTGTATTTCATGGAAAACTCACTGTTTCTTTAAAAACTTTTTTTTTTTACTTTTTGTCCTTGTTTCCTGTCCCCCAGGGCACTACCTGGACCCCCATACACCTTTTATGGCAAATATCTTGCATATATGCCCTCTTGGAGGGCACTCTAAAAATCGAACTTTCGAGTCCCATTGACTTGCATTGAGTTCGGTTCGTGTTCGAGTTCGAACTCGAACTTTTGAAATTGTTCGAATGCGAACCGAACACGGGGGTGTTCGGCTCATCACTAGTCAGGAGTAATAAATAATTTAAAGGGCCACTACCACCAAAAAATTAAATGTCCTTACTGTGTTTATTTGATGTTGCTGATATCTTACATGTGCTTCTTTTTTCTCATGTTTGTTTAGTTTCGAAAATATTTTACTCTATATTTGTCACTGGGTGCATGCATTGAGTGATATTTTGTGTTGTAAACTGCCCCCTCATATCTTTTCCTCACTTGCTCTTCACTGTGTGGATTTGGCCATAGAATGGAGTCGATGGGTCCATCACTGACTCACATAATCGTATTGTGTGGGATGTATTCAAAGGAGACCACCAGGGGGTAGATTAGAAGTCTTTTAAACTCCATGTATTATCTCATTCAGCTGCCAGCTCTTAATTCAGATAGCCTGGAGAGCGCAATACATCCTCTTCTGCCTTAACTAAACATTCACTCCTCCACTTCATTAACTGTTAAAGCACAGCCACAAAGGAAAACTTTTAAACTGACTTTGGTAAATGATGCATCATGGGAAACATCCACAAAATGCAAACAGGAGATAAAAAGACACCTAACTTTATTTTTCCTTTTTACATGCAATTACTTCATTAATTTCATAAGGCTTAATGATCTTAACATGTACAGCTTGGAAAAAAGACGAGACAGAGGAGATATGATAGAAACATTTAAATACGTAAAGGGAATCCACAAGGTAGAGGAAGGGAGTATATTTAAAAGGAAACAAAGTAGCAAAACAAGAGGACATAGTCTTAGATTAGAGGGGCAAAGGTTTAAAAGTAACATCAGGAAGCATTATTTTACTGAGAGGGTGGTGGATACATGGAACAGCCTTCCAGTTGAAGTGGTAGAGGCCAAAACAGTAATTGAATTTAAGCAGGCATGGGATAGGCATAAGACTATCCTAAACAAAAGATAAATCCAGGTAAAGTATCCATGTAATTGGGCAGACTAGATGGGCCGAAAGGTTCTTATCTGCCGACATTTTTCTATGTTTCTATGTTTCAATATATTCAGTAATGTAAGTAACCTGTAAAAATATTATTTTCTTTTATATTTTATCAGTATACATTTTGATTAACTTTGACTTGTAAAGAAAGCAAAACAAAGAAAGTCCATCCTAAACAAGATAAACATGTTTATTTAAGAACTTGTTTTTTTATACAGATTATAGAATAATGACTCGTAATAGATGGTTTACAATTTAAAACTGCCACAAAGATTAATAATGCGTTGCAGGGGTTAAATGGCTTTAAGGTTATGTCCTCGCATCATGTTACATCAATGAACTTTATGTATTGTGTATTGTTTGTTTAACTCCATGCGTTCTACATCATGAAGCAATTTCTATAAATAAGGATAGCGTTCTGGATTAGATAAAGCTCACCGATTAACTCCCAATATTCTGCTTTAGGTTGTATGTGATGGTAAATGGAATGCCTGCTGGTTTAATGCAGGAAATTGGGTTTTCAGAGATGAAATGCAGTAACATTCCAGCACCCCGCCATCCAAAACTTCATCAGTTGCCATTGATAAAAGATGGTTATGCATATAAGAACTATGAAAGGAAGTAACCTGGTGTGAAAATCCATCTCATGTTGTAAGTACAAGCAGTTCATTCAAGCTGTTTTATAACAAGTGGTTTTCGTTCATGTATGACATGTTTCTAAAAACTACTGACAGAAATGTAAATTATAACAAAGCAACAAGCATTATTTTTCCTTTTAAATGTTTCTATTTATATTGAACATTTTGCATTCATCGAATGCATTATTTTATAATATTATTTATTTATTTATTTATAAAGGATTTTACCAGGAAGGATACATTGAGATTTCTCTCGTTTTCAAGTATGTCCTGGGTTCAAGAACATTGAAGTGTTACAGTTACAGAAATACAAAGTAATACAATGCAAGATATTAAAAAAACAACACAAATATACAGATTAACAGAAAAATATGTAGGAAATATAGTCACTAGGTTACATGTTTACAGGTGCATTCTGTATTGAGGTATGTTAGTAAGGAGCTTTTGAGTGACTTAAGACTGGGGGAAGATTTGATGGTGTCTGGGAGGTTATTCCATAATTGTGGTGCTCTGTAGGAAAATGAGGACCGAGCCACTGTCTTTTTGTATTGTGGTATAGCAAGTAAGGTGCTGGTCCTGGATCGGAGGTTATAAGATGAGGGAGCTGCTGGGGGAAGCAGTCTATTCAGGTAGGGTGGCAGCTTCCCAGAGATGCTCTTAAACACCAGGCTGGAAAGGTGAAGGGTGCGTCTGGATTCCAGTGATGGCCAGTTTAGCTCTTTTAACATGTCACAATGGTGGGTCATGTAGTTACATTGTAGCGCAAAGCGGCACAATGAGTTATACAATGTAGTAAGTTTATGAAGGTGTGTTTTATATGTATATATATATATACAGTATATAGTCTCAGTACCGAATTAAAGCAATCACCGTGTACAATTCGAATATAAAACATTCATAGCTTTATAGCTTAGGAGAATATCCTTAATAGTAATCATTTCCCATTCACCCACTTTGCTCTATCCTCTCACTTTCCTTTTCTCTTTTTTTCCTCCATTCTCCCTCTTTCCATTGAATATCTCCATCCGCTCATTGCTTTCACTGGCTCTCAAACATCTCCATACAACCTCAAAACAAGGTCCCTATTTACCAGCACCAGGTCACTGTAGTGTCTAGGCAGCCATCAGGGTTGGCGCAAAACACATTTTTGCCACCCCATCTGTCTCGAGAAATGTTTCTTTTCACATTTCCCCCATCCCTGATGCGTTTCTCCATTATCCACTTCACTCCAGTCCCCCCCCCACTATTTTCTCAACCACACAGTCTCTCAGTAAGGATTGTTAAGTTTTTGTTACAGTGAGGGCAGTGGCTGCTTCTTGCAGCTTCTTTACAGTAAAACAGAGTGACAGGAGTGAGATCCCACTGAGAATATAATTTCTTCTCAAGAAAGCCCTAACGGAGCTTGGGACCCGGATCTGAGTATCTCTGTTATTTAGCTTCCCTCGCAGCTCTTAGAACGGTGATGGTGAACCTTGGCACCCCAGTTGTTTTAGAACTACCAGTTCATAGTTGTCAACAAAGTGTTCCTTGTAAGTTCCTGGGTTAGTGTTCGGTGTCCCGGGGAAAAATAATGCCTAACTTTAACTGCAAGACTCATTTCTAGGACCAAGTCTTCCGGGACACCAAACTCAAACCCAAGACCGTCCCTGGAAAACTGGAACTGTTGCCAACTACGCAAGTTCCATGATGCCTAGCCAGTCTTAAAGCAGTCGGAGCACCATGGGATATGTAGTTTCAAAACATCTGGGGTGTCAAGGTGTCTTGGAACACCGCCAAAAAATGATTATACCATTTCTTCACACAGCAGTCGTGGCTCAAAGTTATGTAGGAATAAATTACCTTTATTGGCATACTCTGTATAGGATACAGTTTTCCCAATGTGGACCAACTCCCACAGGACCAGAAGGCACACAACAATAGAATGTTGGCCCCTCCAGTACCTGTGCATCTTTCAGAAACCAGGCACTACTCTAAGAACCCTTGGGTGGAAAGTAGGGATGTGCGTTTCGGGTTTCGGAATTTCGGAATTTTCACGAAATTTCCCGATTCATGTTTTCGGATGCGGCCGACTTTCCGAAAATTTTTAGATCCGAAAATGTCAGATCCGAAACGTTTTCCGAGCCGAAACGAAATATTTTCGGATTTTTCGAATGGACTTGAAATGTGTCAAACGAGGAGAACAGACGTTCCGAAAAACGAAAATTTTCCGAAAAACAAAAATTTTCCGAAAAAAACGAAAAGTCGATACAAAAAACGAGCAAAGTGACACGAAAAATACGAAAAATGGTCAATATTCCGAAAAATGTACAATTCCGAAAAACGAAAATTTCCGAAATTACGAAAAGTCGATACAAAAACCGAGCACAGTGACACGAAAATACGAAAAATGGTCGAAATTCCGAAAACAAAATGTACCCGAAAAACGAGCCGAACCGAATCGAATCGAAACCGAAATCGGTCGAAACGAGCCGAATCGAAAATTTTAAAAATCCGAAAAATCAAACCGAATCGAACCGAAAAAAAAATCGGTGCACAAGCCTAGTGGAAAGGAGTGTTCCAGCTGTACATAGGTGACACAACAGCTATTGCAAAGAGTACCCAAGCCCTTCTCCCATGAGTCTTTACACCTGCCTCAATTATAGGAGCAAGATGACTGGGACGTAAACCTACCAGGGAACCACATGAGGGGTCATTTTCATAGATTCCTGCAGACCCCCACTTCCTCACAGCAACCCCAAACCATGTACTCACAGCCCATAGGGACTACTGACACAGGGTCACCTAAATCTTGCATTAAATGGAATGCAAGAGTTGTATTACACACTAATTTTGTTTTTCTTTGTATTACAATGCATAATCAAGTATACACTGCTGGATAGCCTTCTGGGTACAGCTTCTCTGATGACTAAAAATCTAAAACTATAGATTGCTGATATAGTTTCAGGAGGAGTCAGCTAGTTGAAAGAATTATCCAGCATGCTGACTCTTGATACATCCCAATTCTTCTCCATTGAGAGATTTGTGCTTGCCTGTGCCACTGGCTCGGATTCCTGGCTCCGATGAAGACCACAGCACTAGACGAAAGTTGAGTTTAAATTATTAAAGTAAAAAGAAACAATGTTGTATAGGAGTCAGTAGAAGTTGAAAGTCCTGGTTTTCTTTTCTTCTTTATTTTTGCATGTGTGTTCCATTTTTGTATTATTAAAGCTTTATAATTCATTTATACCACAATGCATTCTTATTCTATGTGGTGCAAGCTTTATCTTTAGTTATTTCAGAACAAGGCACACAACTACCCTTTCACTATAAAATCCTGTGTATGGATTTTCAAATATTGATTTGTTTGAGCTGTTGTTAACAGCGCATCACAGAAGCGTCTGAGGAAAAAAATATTTGCCAACGACTGGATTTCATAGCCTCATTTTTATTTTTCTACCTTTGACCTATTCAACGAGGGACGCCTTGGGATAAATTCAACATTCTCCTTCATCTAAGGTGCAGCAGTTTCCAGTATATTCAACTTTGATATATTTGATGCTTTCTTATTTATTCTTTTCATGGGGATGCTCATCTGTTCATATTACCTGTTGGACTGAAAAGAGCTGTAGTTTACTTTTTTATGTTTTGGAGGTCCTCATTAAACCTTATTTTGAAAAATAAAAAAGTTAAAAGGTTTCTCTCTTGTACATTTTTTTAGAAATAACATGGGCCCTATCACCTGGTGTGAGCTAACCCTAGCGTCAGCATGTTTTTGCATTAGCGCCAGGTAAAATGAGTCTAGTGCCTGACCAACAGATTGTTTGCCTCCCGCTAGAAATGGCAAAAATCACTTAGAGCGTCGCTATTAGTAGGGATGTGCGTTTCGGGTTTCGGAATTTCGGAATTTTCACGAACTTTCCCGATTCGTGTTTTCGGATGCGGCCGAATTTCCGAAAATTTTTAGATCCGAAAATGGCAGATCCGAAAAGTTTTCCGAGCCGAAACAAAATATTTTCGGAATTTTCAAATGGACTTGAAATGTGTCAAATCGAAATTTATTGCTTTGAAACGAGGAGAACAGACGTTCCGAAAAAACTAAAATTTCCGAAATTACGAAAAGTCGATACAAAAAACGAGCAAAGTGACACGAAAATACGAAAAATGGTCGATATTCCTAAAAAATATGTACACGAAAAACGAGTCGAGCCGAACCGAATCGAAACAGAAATCGGTCGAAACGAGCCGAATCGAAAAGTTTAAAAATCCGAAAAATCGAACCGAAAAAAAAATCGGTGCACAAGCCTAGCTATTAGTGATCCATAGTGCGGGCTTATTGTACTTACCTTATCCTATACTTCACATGGAGAGCGCTAGAGATCACTTGTGCCATTGTAACCAACAAATCACTTGGTGTCTGCACTATTTTTAGATGCTAATCACAAAATTTTACTTACTGCACAACCCTGGTGGCAAACTAAAAAAAACACAAAAACAGGTCCTCCCCCAAAATTAACAGGCAATTTAAAGGAATGCAGCACAGGTGTTCTCCTGGCCCAATACACCATGGTAATGCATCTGGTCAGCAATGTCACTGCTGTTGCAGTAGGCTCTATTATGATATACTGTATATGTATCCTTTATCCACATATATCCTAATTCTAATATATTGCCTAATTTTAAACATTTTATTCTGTTGGTTATTCAAAGTACGTAAGAGGTTGATTATTAGGGTGACAGTGTGGACCATTTTTAAAGGGACACATGGATAAGTCTTGCCCTGAAACATGTATTATTTATAAGCTGCAGCAGTGAAATTATTGTCTCTCACCTGGCCATCCCTTTGGATCTACTAAATCAGGGGTGGGCATTTGTTTTGGTTCGGGGGCCACTTTGTGGGAGCGGAGGTTAGCGGAGGGCCGCTCCTTTTAAAATGATGAAATAGTGGTAGTTTTATTCAATTTATTTATTGTGCTAATTTCATATCACCTATAGCTGAAGGCACATTTAATTTTAAACCAGTTTAATGAGACAAATGTATCCTATCACACTTTTATACAATTTTTTTAAATCAGAAGGGAGATTGCTTGTTGAGATTCTCATCACAGCCCATATATTGGTATATATGGGTATATATTGCCCCCAACTCACATGGATATATATTGCCTCCAGCTCACATGGATATATATTTTCCCCAGCTCATATTGGTATATATTGCCCCCAGCCCACATTGGTATATATTGCCCCAGCTTACATGGGTATATATTGCCCCCAGCTCACATGGGTATATATATTACCTTCAGCTCATATGGGTATATATTGCCCCCAGCTCACATGGGTATATGTTGCCCCAGCTCACATGGGTATATATTGCCCCCAGCTCACATGGGTATATATTGCCCCCAGCTCATATGGGTATATATTGCCCCAGCTCATATGGGTATATATTGCCCCTAGCTCATATGGGTATATATTGCCCCAGCTCACATGGATATTATTGCCCCAGGCAGCTCACATGGGTATATTTGCCCCCAGCTCTTACCTCCTCTGCTTTGGCCTCAGGCTCCGTGTCTGCCAGCGTTCTTCTACTCCTGAGGCAAGCGGCCGCTGACGTGCAGCTTTGCCGCTCGCCGGGGATGGGAACCACCTGACCAGCCGCGTTCTCGCGAGATCGCGCGCTGGTCAGGTGGTTCCCATCCCAGGCGAGCGGCCAAGCTGCATGTCAGCGGCCGCTCACCTCGGGAGTAGAAGAATGCAGGCGGGCCACAAAAAACTGTGTGGCGGGTAGCATGTGGTCCGCGGGCCGTAGTTTACCCACCACTGTACTAAATGCATTGTAATCATTCTACATGCTTTTGGGTTGCTGCAAACTAATTGTGTTTGCTTTTGGGGTGGAGAAGGTGCCCCCAAGGTTTTAGATGCACAATGCATAATGCTCGAAGAGCTGAAACTGTGTAAAATCACTTGATGAATGCCCTGATATCGGGCATTCGGCAGCCGATGCAGGGGGAAAAAACTGAACTGCAGCTGTAATGGCTGTAACTAAGTTTGACAGTAGATGGTGCCATTTACTGACCAAGTAAGTTATTTACAGTAAGAAATGCAATGGGAATATGCTAAAATATGTCTTACTGTATAATTAATTAAAATGATTTTACAAAAAAATTGGTTTCTGACAATGGATTTTTGGAAAATCACTTGGTAGTGAAGGAGTTAAACTTGCCCAGTCTGAAGAAATGCTATATTAGGCATTGTTTACCCCTTTACAATCAAGTTGTATTCCATAAAACGACTGACAGGGCTCTGTGGATTTATGGAAAATAACTTTACATTGCAGACAATGTAAACATGAATGTACACTTTATAACATATATTTTAAAGTAAGCTTAATTGACAGAAAAACACTTCTACATGTGAAATAATACAGCCGGAGATTCTGAGTTTGCTTAGTGATAAAACGCAACCCGTAGCTGTTCAAACAGCTTTAGCACCTTGGATGACATGTTCAATGTGCTGAAAATTCCCGGTCACGTTCTAGAGCTTTTTTCAAATGAGTTTTATTTGCAACAAACTAAATTCCTTTGTCTTATTACAGAATATGATCCAGATCGAGTTTACTCAATGTTGGGCTCCTGGAGGAGCTTTTGTACATCAATTATACTGTAACATGGTATTGACGGAGCTAAGGGAACTGAAGAACCGTGTTCCTAAATGGGTTACTTCAATAATTGTTGTGTCATTAGTAAAAACTTCAATCCAGTTCAAGTGGTTGAATACTTCTGTAAATGTTCTATGATAGTGACATAAGGATCCTGAAATATCATATCTTTTGATACGACAGTATGGACCTTATTCCAAAGTTGATTAAGAGAACTACTGGAGATATTATACATTCATCTCCAGTAGGGATGAGCCGAACACCCCCCGAGTTCGGTTCAAGCCCGAACCCGAACTTCCCATTTGTTCGGGACCGAACCCGAACCCGAACTCCCATGCAAGTCAATGGGGCTGAAAATTCGGTTTTTTAGAGTGCCCTCCAAGAGGGCATATATGCTACATATTTGCCATAAAAGGTGTATGGGGGTCCGGGTAGTGCCCTGGGGGACGGGAAACAAGGACAAAAAGTAAAAAAAAAAGTTTTTAAAGGGACAGTGAGTTTTCCATGAAATAAGGGTTAAAAATAAAAATGAAAAATTCCTTCAAATATCGTGCCTAGGAGGTCCCCATAACCTGCCCGTGAAGTGGCGGATTTCTAAGATGTATAGAAACACTTAAAAACAAATAAATGACGTTTCATATGACGGTAAATGCTTTTCCTTTAATCTATCCATAAACAACTGCTTGGGGCGGCAGCCTGTATGAAAAGACATTTTAGGATGCGCGGAAAAAGTTTAGTGTTTTTTTGGGCTAAATTATTGTGAAACTTATGCAGGCTTTGGATGAAAGTAACAATAGGTGCTTTAAAATTGGGCTTTTAGCATCAGCAACAGTGCCGTCACACCGTAACCCCTCTGAGGAGATGAATCTCATACAGGCGTCAATTTCAGTGTACCCAGATATTGTGCCTTTAGTGCCAGGCATGCAAGTACTATCATACAGTAACTCCTCTGTGGTATTGTGGAAGAGTGCAGGGGTGGACCATGCGGTCCTATATTAAAAAGATATGAATCTGGTAATGGGCGTCAGTGCACCCAGATATTGTTCCTTTAATGGCAGGCCAGCAAGTATCATCATACAGTAACCCCTCTGTAGTATTGTGGAAGAGTGCAGGGGTGGACCATGCGGTCCTATATTAAAAAGATATGAATCTGGTAATGGGCGTCAGTGCACCCAGATATTGTGCCTTTAATGGCAGGCCAGCAAGTATCATCCTACAGTAACCCCTCTGTACTATTGTGGAAGAGTGCAGGGGTGGACCATGCGGTCCTATATTAAAAAGATATGAATCTGGTAATGGGCGTCAGTGCACCCAGATATTGTGCCTTTAATGGCAGGCCATCAAGTATCATCATACAGTAACCCCTCTGTAGTATTGTGGAAGAGTTCAGGGGTGGACCATGTGGTTGGTCCTATATTGAATTTTTTTTTTTATCTGGTAATGGGCGTCAGTGCACCCAGATATTGTGCCTTTAATGCCAGGCCAGCAAGTATCATCATACAGTAACCCCTCTGTAGTATTGTGGAAGAGTGCAGGGGTGGACCATGCGGTCCTATATTAAAAAGATATGAATCTGGTAATGGGCGTCAGTGCACCCAGATATTGTGCCTTTGGTGCCAGGCCATCAAGTATCATCATACAGTAACCCCTCTGTGGTATTGTGTAAGAGTGCAGGGTTGGACCCTGCTGTTCAAACAATTAAAATGATATAAATCTGGCACAGGCATCAGTGCAGCCAAATATTGTGCCTTTCATGGCAGCAAGTGCATTCACACCGTAACCCTTTTGTGGTATTGTGGAAGAGTTCAGTGCTGGAGGTTTAGTGCATGCAGAAGACATACCCGATCTATTCCATTACTTCGGCATCAGGGGATTGATAGCTGCTGATCCAGGACTGATTCATTTTTATAAATGTCAGCCAGTCTACAGAGTCGGTGGACAGACGCACTCTTTTGTCAGTGACAAAACCTCCAGTGGTACTGAACGTCCTTTCGGAAAGCACGCTAGATGAAGGGCAACCTAGTAGCTGCATAGCATATTGGCTAAGTTCTGGCCAGTGATCCAATCTCAACACCCAGTAAGCCAGTGGATCATCTGCTGGAAAGGTATCCAGGTCTGCCCTTGCCCCTAGGTAGTCCTGCACCATATGGTGAAGACGCTGGCAATGGGTGCCTACATTTGACGTCCCTGGGCGTCGAGGACTAAAAAAATTAAAAAATGCATCAGTCAAGCGGCCCTGGCCTTCACCGCTATTCCTCTGATCACCTGCAGCCTCAGAAACACGTGTGTCAGCAGTAGCACTTGGTAATCTAACAGTGCCTGGAAAGGTGTTACACAAGTTTTGCTTTAGAGCGTCCTCAAGTTTTGTCATCCTGTGCTCCCTCTGTGCGGGCAGGATGAGCTCTGCAACTTTCCCCTTGTATCGTGGATCAAGAAGGGTTGCCAACCAGTAATGATCCCTCTCCTTGATAGCACGAATCCTGGGGTCCTTTAGCAGGCTTTGCATCATTAGGGAGCCCATGCAGCGTAGGTTGGAGGTGGCATTAGCTGCCGAGTCTTCCTGGTCAATGAGGATGACCGTATCGTGCACTTCCTCCTCCCAGCCACGCACAAGCCCTTCTGTTTCTGGGCACACAAAACCCTGCCTTGAGGAATCCCCACCTTCAATGCCCCCACTACTTAAATAGTCCTCCTCCTCCTCATCCTCCTCCTGTCTGATCTGAGTAGGACCCGCTGGAATGCTGTCTGCGGAAAGACTGGGGCCTTGAGAGCTAGGGAAGGCCTCCTCTTCCTCCCGCTGCTCTGCCTCTAGAGCCAAGTCTATATTTCCCCGCAGAGTGTGCTCCAGCAGGAACACTAAAGGAATTGGGTCACTGATGCATGCACTGTCCCTGCTCACCATCCTCATTGCCTCCTCAAATGGTGACAGTACAGTGCATGCATCCTTGATCATCAGCCACTGCGGGGGGAAAAAAAAACAAGTTGACCTGAACCTGTCCTTGTGCCATACTCACACAGGTACTCGTTGATGGCCCTCTGCTGCTAGTGCAGACGCTGCAGCATTGCTAATGTCGAGTTCCACCTGGTGGCCATGTCACAGATCAGACGGTTTGTGGGAAGGTGGAATTCTCTTTGAAATTCCGCCAGGCGAACGCTTGCTGGGAATGACCGTCTGAAGTGGCTGCAGACTTTTCTGGCCTAGATGAGAAGCTCTGGCAGCCCTGGGTACTTGGTTAGGAAACGCTGTACCACCAGATTTAGGACGTGTGCTAGGCATGGTACATGCGTCAATTTACCCTTGCGTAGGGCGGAGAGAAGGTTGCTGCCATTATCGCAGACGATCATTCCCAGCTGAAGATGGCGTGGTGTTAACCATCTCTGCACCTGCCCCTGCAGAGCTGACAAAATTTCTGACCCGGTGTGGCTCCTGTCCCCTAAACAAACCAGCTCAAGCACAGTATGGCATCTTTTTGCTTGAGCCATTGCGTACACCCTGTCAGGCGTGGGTATAACAGACACTTCGCCAGAGACAGAGAAGGAGGAGGAGGAGGAAGAAGTGGTGGTGGTGGAGCAGACAGACTTCATACAAGCAGTTTTCTGGAGGCGTGGTGGATGAACAAGCTCCAGCACAGAGCCCCGTCTTGGATCCCTCCCAGCTGCAATCAGAGTTACCCAGTGTGCCGTGAAGGAAATGTAACGACCCTGTCCATGCTTTCTGGACCACGTGTCTAAAGTCACATGCACCTTGCTGCTGACTGCCTTTCCCAATGACTGGATAACATTGTCTTCCACGTGCTGGTATAGTGCTGGAATGACCTTGCGTGAAAAGTAATGGTGTTTTGGAACCTGCCACAGTGGTACAGCGCATTCAGCAAATTCACAGAAGGGAGCAGAGTCCACCAGCTGGAAAGGCAGCAGCTGCAATGCGAGTAATTTTGCTAAGCTGGCATTTAGACGCTGTGCTTGGGGATGGTTGGGACTATTTTTTTTCTTTCGCTGCAGCAGCTGCGGCAACGTAATATGACTGCGTAAATCTTCAGCTACTGGGATGATGTCACATTGTGAGGAAGGACCTGCTGGTACATCCATTACTGTAGCATCATCCCTGTCGGTGGAGGTTGTAGGCAATTGCATGGCAGGACATACAGTGAGGGTAGAGACAGATGAGGAGGAGGAGCACCTCCGCAAAGTTTTGCCCCAAAGGGATGTGTGGCACTTGTTCATATGTCGCATCAAGCACGTGGTACCCAAGTGTCCGGTGTTTATCCCACGCTTCAGCCTCCTCTGACATAGATTACAAATAGCAACGGTGGGGTCTGCTGCACAGTTCTTAAAGAACTCCCAGACAGCAGATTTCCTGCATGTGTTCTTTGAGACAACAGCGCTCTGCACCGGAGCAGCTCTGACATGTGATGCCTTGGACTGGCTAGTGCTACGGTTGGTCACAGAGGATGTTGTGCCTCGTGTTTGCTGTGCCTCCTCCTCCTCCCCCTCCTCCTCACTTGATTCCTCAGTTCGATCTGGCACCCAGGTGGAGTCAGTGACCTCATCATCATCAATGTCATCTTCACCCCCTATCTCCTCATCACTGGGGCCAACTTGGCAGTATGCTGCAGCTGCTAGGGCAACATGAGTGCCAGTTATTTGTGTGTCATCACTGGCACCCCCTTCCTCTAGGTTGATTATACTCCCTTGCTCAACCTCAGAGATTGAATCAGAGCACTGTACTTGCTGCGCATCCTCAAGCAGCATGTCACTCTCATTGTAGTCAAACAATTCAGCTGACTCCTCCGTGTGTGATAGCGAGGCTACGGCAGGAGTAGCTGTGGAAATGGAGGCTGCATTAGATGCTTTGGCAGCTGAGGTGGACTGTAAAGCACTAGAAGCCTGGCTGGCAGAGGACTCGGAGGATGAGGATGGCCTGGTTAGCCAATCCACCAAGTCCTCTGTATGTTTCTGCTGCTTAAGACGGCCAGCACCATTTAGAAAGGACAAGCGTGCCCCTGCAGAGGATGCACCACGTCCACCACGACCAGAGACACAGCCTCCCGACACAGGGGCTGCTTGCCCTCTTATCTGTGTCTGGGAGCGTCTGCCTGTCCTTTTTGTTCTTTCAGACATGGTGAGTGATATATAGATTAATATATACAGAACTCTGATTCAACTCTGGTATAAATATTTAAATAACTCTGGTATAACTCCGTTAGACACACTGATAGCTGGCAGCCAGTGACAAGAGACAGATCACCTTAATTCACAAATGTTTTAAATAAATTAGTGAGCCCCAAAATACAGCGTGGTACTGTATGTATGACGAGACACAGATCACCTTAATTCACAAATGTTTTACAGAAATTAGTGAGCCCCAAAATACAACGTGGTACTTTTTGTATGACGAGACACAGATCACCTTAATTCCCAAGTGTTTTAAAGAAATTAGTGAGCCCCAAAAAAAATTGCTGGCTGTGTGACGAGACACAGAATATCACCTTAATTCCCAAGTGTTTTAAAGAAATTAGTGAGCCCCAAAATACAGCGTGGTACTTTTTGTATGACGAGACACAGATCACCTTAATTCCCAAGTGTTTTAAAGAAATTAGTGAGCCCCAAAAAAAATTGCTGGCTGTGTGACGAGACACAGAAGATCACCTTAATTCACAAGTGTTTTAAAGAAATTAGTGAGCCCCAAAAAAAATTGCTGGCTGTGTGATGAGACACAGAAGATCACCTTAATTCCCAAGTGTTTTAAAGAAATTAGTGAGCCCCAAAATACAGCGTGGTACTTTTTGTATGACGAGACACAGATCACCTTAATTCCCAAGTGTTTTAAAGAAATTAGTGAGCCCCAAAAAAAATTGCTGGCTGTGTGATGAGACACAGAAGATCACCTTAATTCCCAAGTGTTTTAAAGAAATTAGTAAGCCCCAAAATACAGCGTGGTACTTTTTGAATGACGAGACACAGATCACCTTAATTCCCAAGTGTTTTAAAGAAATTAGTGAGCCCCAAAATACAGTGTGGTACGTTTTGTATGACGAGACACAGAAGATCACCTTAATTCCCAAGTGTTTTAAAGAAATTAGTGAGCCCCAAAATACAGCGTGGTACTTTTTGTATGACGAGACACAGATCACCTTAATTCCCAAGTGTTTTAAAGAAATTAGTGAGCCCCAAAATACAGCGTGGTACTTTTTGTATGACAAGACACAGATCACCTTAATTCCCAAGTGTTTTAAAGAAATTAGTGAGCCCCAAAATACAGCGTGGTACTTTCTGTATGACGAGACACAGATCACTTTAATTCCCAAGTGTTTTAAAGAAATTAGTGAGCCCCAAAATACTGCGTGGTACTGTATGTATGACGAGACACAGATCACCTTAATTCCAAGTGTTTTAAAGAAATTAGTGAGCCCCAAAATACAGCGTGGTACTTTCTGTATGACGAGACACAGATCACTTTAATTCCCAAGTGTTTTAAAGAAATTAGTGAGCCCCAAAATACTGCGTGGTACTGTATGTATGACGAGACACAGATCACCTTAATTCCCAAGTGTTTTAAAGAAATTAGTGAGCCCCAAAAAAAATTGCTGGCTGTGTGACGAGATACAGAACATCACCTTAATTCCCAAGTGTTTTAAAGAAATTAGTGAGCCCCAAAATACAGCGTGGTACTTTTTGTATGACGAGACACAGATCACCTTAATTCCCAAGTGTTTTAAAGAAATTAGTGAGCCCCAAAATACAGCGTGGTACTTTTTGAATGACGAGACACAGATCACCTTAATTCCCAAGTGTTTTAAAGAAATTAGTGAGCCCCAAAATACAGCGTGGTACTTTTTGTATGACGAGACACAGATCACCTTAATTCCCAAGTGTTTTAAAGAAATTAGTGAGCCCCAAAATACAGCGTGGTACTTTTTGTATGACAAGACACAGATCACCTTAATTCCCAAGTGTTTTAAAGAAATTAGTGAGCCCCAAAATACAGCGTGGTACTTTCTGTATGACGAGACACAGATCACTTTAATTCCCAAGTGTTTTAAAGAAATTAGTGAGCCCCAAAATACTGCGTGGTACTGTATGTATGACGAGACACAGATCACCTTAATTCCCAAGTGTTTTAAAGAAATTAGTGAGCCCCAAAATACAGCGTGGTACTTTCTGTATGACGAGACACAGATCACTTTAATTCCCAAGTGTTTTAAAGAAATTAGTGAGCCCCAAAATACTGCGTGGTACTGTATGTATGACGAGACACAGATCACCTTAATTCCCAAGTGTTTTAAAGAAATTAGTGAGCCCCAAAAAAAATTGCTGGCTGTGTGACGAGATACAGAACATCACCTTAATTCCCAAGTGTTTTAAAGAAATTAGTGAGCCCCAAAATACAGCGTGGTACTTTTTGTATGACGAGACACAGATCACCTTAATTCCCAAGTGTTTTAAAGAAATTAGTGAGCCCCAAAATACAGCGTGGTACTTTTTGGATGACGAGACACAGATCACCTTAATTCCCAAGTGTTTTAAAGAAATTAGTGAGCCCCAAAACAAATTGCTGGCTGTGTTACGAGACACAAAAGAACACCTTAATTCCCAAGTGTTTTAAAGAAATTAGTGAGCCCCAAAATACAGCGTGGTACTTTTTGTATGACGAGACACAGATCACCTTAATTCCCAAGTGTTTTAAAGAAATTAGTGAGCCCCAAAAAAAATTGCTGGCTGTGTGACGAGACACAGAAGATCACCTTAATTCACAAGTGCTTTAAAGAAATTAGTGAGCCCCAAAAAGATTTGCTGGCACAGTGACAAGACCTAGAAAATTACCTCAATTCACAAATGTTTTAAATAAAGTTGTAAACCCCAAAAAAACTTGCTGGCACAGTGACAAGACACACATCACCTAAATTCAATGATATTTGGTATAAATGAGACCCAAAAAGACTTGTTGGCACAGTGACAAGACCCAGAAAATCACCTCAATTCACAAATGTTTTAAATAAAGTTGTAAACCCCAAAAAAACTTGCTGGCACAGTAACAAGACACACATCACCTAAATTCCCTGATATTTGGTCGAAATGAGACCCCCCCAGTAGCGTGGCAGACCGGCAGTAACAACACACACAACTATCTTCTTTGAAATCTCCTCTGAAATGCGTGCAGAATCGGCACGTTGAAACCTTATATAGTGTGCTGCGGGACTTAGCTCTGTGAGCCCATGATTGGGCAAAATTTGCCCAATCAGGACTCTGAGCGGTGATTGGCATAGTGTTCAACCAGTCTTGCACCAGACCTGTGGTCAGGTGCAAGGCTGTAGCCAATTACGAGCTTCAGGCAGTGGGAAAATGCATTGTGGTCCATTGTGGTCGAACATGCGGTGAACACCCGGAAATGTTCGGGGTTCGCAATCCGCCCTTACAGGCTAAGTTCGGGTCGAACCCCGAACCGTCCGAACCCGAACAGCTCATCCCTAATCTCCAGAAGGGTTTTTATTGGGAATTGCTATTCCACTCTTGCCGCAAGCTCTGCTTGTGGCTTTTTGCAAAGCGTGACCCTACTGTAAATGGGTATCTCTTATACTTTTATATAGGAGGCAATACTTTGCACCTGGGCCTAGAAGAACGATGTACAGTATTCCATGGTATCTCATAGAGGTGTGCATTCATTTAGTAACGAATCGCAATTCGTTTGAAAATTCCTTAATTCGTATTTCGGAAGTACTTCTGAAATAAGGAATTGATTTAATCTGAATTGAAACGACACAAAACGGTATATAACAAAATTGTTTTGTTATACTGTTTCATAAGAGAACCAATGATTAAATGATTCCTGAGCAGGATTTGATTCATTGGGGTTTTATTTAGTGATTTGAAAGTTGACTCGATATCAACTTGATATCATTCAAGTACTAAAGCAAACGACATTATGAAGCAAATCAGATTCATTTGACTGTTTCAAAAAGCACCATGTCCATGTAAATTGGCCTGTGGTGCTGAATCTGTTGTTTACACAACAGGCCAATGGACAGCTCAACATTTAAGTGTGTAGAAGTATATATATGATAGATATATATATTATAGTCCGGGAGCACAATAGTATACAATGTATTAATTTCATATACACAGCCCCTTACTGTATAATCAGGGGACAAATGGAAGTATTGTGCTTTACATTTGGAAGAGGGAATGAAAAGTAAATGTATACTTATTGTCAGGTGGCGTGTGTGGTTCGGGTGAGAGACCAGCAGGCGGCGACACAGAGGGGAGGCCAGACAGGATATCAAGCACTGAATGAGTTTAATGAAACTTAAGTAGGCCTTGGCCCTTGGCAGCAGGCACTTGAAAGATCAAAGGAATGCAATACTGGACAGCACAGGCAATGACAGGGTTAATGTCCATATGCAAGAGTTCAGCACACAGTATATACAGTCCAGGAAGTGGTCTTGGATGGAGAATCAGGATAGTGGGCTATGCAGTCCCAGACTGCAGACAGGGTCCACTAGGAATAAATCCGGATAGCTGACAGTGGTACCTTGAGATCAAAGGTCAGAGATGGTGGTAAACAACTAATCCACAGGTAGGTTTCCATACACAGGGGATAGTGGGCTACACGGTTGGGAGTACCCACTTGAGCAGTGTCCTGGAGCTCTTGACCACAGACTGTAGATAAAGCGCTGGATACACTGGATATAATGTACAGGCAACAAGGTGAGCACGTGACCTCAGTCAGGGAGAACAATGCAGAACCACTGCTGGCTGGGTCTCTCTGCCTTTTAAGGAGGCTTAATCCCGGATGAGCCTCAGCTGGAACTCCAGGGCTGGAAAACGAAGACCCAGGCTGGATCTCCATGAGCCTGGTCAAGGTGCTGAACCTGGGCAAAACCTGGAATGGATTCCAAGAAAGAAGAGATCCAGGGCAAAGTTCTTAGATCCAGGTGTGCAAGATAGGTACAACAGCAGGTACCCCGGGTGGACCGTGACAGTACCCCCCCTGACGGGTGCCCTCTGGGCACTGAGGCTGGACCAGGGGATGGAGCCTGTACACCTTCCAGCGTACACAGAGTCTGGATTGCCATAAAAATCACCATAAGCACGTAGGGCCCTCTCAAAATGTGCCAGGTTTTCTTTTCGGACCAACGTGCCATTTGATGCCCAGACGCAGCCCTCGGGAGCAAGACGTACAATGGGTGATGGACCCTTGGCACGGCCCGGTGGGGCAGCGCCCTTGGAGGATTGTTCGAGCCACAGGGCAGCGTCCTTGGAGGATTGCTTGAGTGGCAAGACAGGGGACTTGGAGGATTGCTCGAGTTGCAGAGCAGCAACCTTGGAGGATTGCTCGACCTGCAGGGCAGCACCCTTGGCACGGCTTGGCGGGGCAGCACCCTCGGCGATGACCGGTGGGGCAGCGCCCTTGGCAAGGCTCGATGGGGCAGCACCCCTGGCAAGGCTCGATGGGGCAGCGCCCTTGGCAAGGATCGATGGGGCAGCGCCCTTGGCAAGGCTCGGTTCAGTGGCGACCTCGGCACAGCACGGCACTTGGGCGACCTCGGTATCATCCTTCTGCTGGGCAGTGACAGGCTTGGCTTTACGGCGGTGGCGATGGCCCCGTGGCGGTGACAGCTCTGGAGATCCTGCGGGATGCAGGTCAGCGACCTGTGGAGATCCTGCGGGATGCAGGGCAGCAACCTGTGGAGATCCTGCGGGATGCAGGGCATTGACCTCGGGAGATCCTGCGGGATGCAGGGCAGCGACCTCGGGAGATCCTGCCAGATGCAGGGCAGCGACCTCTGACGGTTCTGCAACGTGCAGGGCAGCGACCTCTGATGGTTCTGCGACATGCAGGGCAGCGGCCTCTGATGGTTCTGCGACGTGCAGGGCAGCGACCTCTGACATCTGTGTCACAGCAACCTCCATGGGCATATAAGGCTCCGAATCTGTGGGCAAGATAGGTTCCATGTCCATGGGTTCCACGTCAGCAGGCTCGGATGGCGGGGTCTCCAAGTAATCAGAGAGGGAGTCATCCTCTGTACTCTCCACATCAGAGAAGGCTTCCCTAAATTCAGATCTCTTAGATCTGGGTACCGGAGTATGGCAAGGCTTGCCAACTTTGGTAACCTGGTGAGGCCTAGCAGGGGCAGAGACTGGGCG